>PVHY01001418.1:0-159765 GCA_004024945.1 Uropsilus gracilis | reverse complement strand
ACCGGGAAGCCGCGCGCTCCGCCCGGCTCGGGAGCGGGCGGCGGCCGCGAGCCCGCGCGCGCCGAGGCCGAGGCCGAGCCCGGGCCGGGGCCGGGGACCCTGCGCGGCGCACGCGCGTGCCCGGGAGGCGGGGGCGGGGCGCGGCGGCGGCCGGTGACGTCAGGGGAGCGCGCGCCGGGCGGCAGCGGGAGGGGCCGGGGGGCGGGCGCTGCGCGCGGCGGCGGGCGGAGCGGAGGGGCGCGAGGGGCGGAGCGGAGCGCGGGAGGAGGCGGGGGAGGAGAGGCCCCCGGGACCGCCGGCGGCAGCTGGGGAGGGGGCCGCGGAGCCGGAGCACGAGCAAAACAGCTGATCTGATTTTCCTTTAAAGCCAGAGAAAATGGAAGTCGGGTAGCGGCGGCTGCGGCGCTGCGGGCTGGCGGAGCGGAGCGGCGCGGCGCGGCGCGGCAGGTGAGACGGCGCTGGCCGCGGTGCTGCCGGCGGCGGCGGGGCCGGGGCCGCGGACCGGGCAGGTGCGCTGTCCCGCCGCGGGCGCGGGAGCCTCCGCGGCTCGGCGGCCAAGCAGGTGGGCGCTGCGGCCGGGGGCGCAGAGGCCGGGCCGGGACTCGAGGGCGCGGGGTCGCGGGCCCTCGCAGGGCTCAGCCGGCGCGTCTGCATTGCGGGCTCCGGCGCTCCGGACCCCGCGGCCACCGGCTCCAGCCTCGCCGGCCGCGCGTCTCCGGGGCAGGGCGCGGCGCTCGCGCTGGGTCGCGGCCGGTGTCCGCTCGGGGCCCCTTCGCTGTCCGCACTGGGACGTGATGACAGGCGCGGGGGGCCCGGGCTCCGGGTCCGTGTGGGCGCGCCGGTGGTCCCGCTGTGCTCGGAGACGCCGGGGCACCGCACGGCCGTGAGCAGCGCGTGAGGCCGCTAGCCAGGCGCCCGGGCTGTGGCTGCCTGGGTCACCGCGGTTCGGAGCGCCGCTGGCTTGCCCCGCTGGGTCTGGCTGGACAGCAGGCGAGCCTTTCCTGCCGTTTGGCGGTGGACCCGGAGGCCTTCCCTAATCTCCTCTCATTGGAGGGGGAAATTTTTCATCTGCCGTGCTTTAAGTGCTCCTTTAAATTTGGAAGATGCCAGTGATGTCATCATTAACAAAAACTTTCCTTCATTGGACACAACCGCTCAAGCGCACCCTCCTCCCGGTGCAGCTATTGCAGCTCTCTGAGAATCTTTGCCATCAGATGGTTTTGCCTTCGCTGTCACAACTCGACAGCCTTGCCCAAGAGGGAAAGGGTTCTCTTGTTATTTATTGGCTTGAAAATGCATTTACTAGCAAGTGGCTGAAGAGAAACTTGTTAGATCCCCACGGAGAGGGGAATTGCTTCATCGTCGGCACAAGGATCCTGGGGGAAAGTCATGCATGACACTTACGTGCTTGCCGCCTGGTCTTTGCAAACGCAAGTGAGTCATGAGACCAAAGATTGTAAAAGATTCCATTTGATGTGGCTGGGGATCTGTCCAGGGGCAAGTGGACATGGTGGCCTAAATCTTCACAGGCCTTGATTGCTTCAGGAAACGCTGCTGGTCTCCTTCCGCCAGCACCCCTCCTCCAGCATGCGTATGGGTCAACTTGGGGGCAGCTCTCCGGGGTCAGCCCTTCTTTTCCTTTCCTTATAGTAGCTTCTGTGTGTCCCACCTGCCTCCAAGGCCACCTCAACACCCAGAGGGTGGAGTGCAGAGGCTGGAGACTTGTGCGGACACTGGGTTCCAGGGGGGCACTTCTTCCCTAAGTGGGAGCAGCATGCCATCATTACCCTGTGTGTGCGTGTTCCATTAGTGCCAACTATTATAGGACCAGAAGTAAGCAAGTTCCCAAGACGGCCTGAATATCTACTTAAGCCTACCCTATCGAAAGGATATTCAATAAGGGACAAAAGTATTGATGTTTTTGTACTTAATAATTGATGAGTACTCCTAATTGGTTAAAATAGGCATGGCTTAAATTATTAGTGTGATCATATTAGGTCTGTAAGGAATTCAGTGCCATGCAAAAGTTTGCATCTGGTCACGAACGTGAAGCTTTGGTGCCCTGGACAGGTGGGAAGGAAACAGAAAAGCAGTGACTTCGTGCAGATCCTTGTCATCCAGGGTGGTCACCCAGGGAAGTCACTGCTTCCCAAGACATCCCAGGTGTGAATCTCAGCCTGGGTCCTTTACAGCAGGTGTCTCCCTAGGGGCCAGCCAGCCAGGCAAAGGCCAGCACTAGAGCTGGGTAGAAGCTGAGCTGTCTGTTCCTGTCTTGTGGAGAAAGGAGGGGTACCTCCTTCTGAAGCAAGTGGCCTGTGTGTGGCTTCTCCCCTCTGGAAGGTGCCAGCTGTCTTCAGAGTGGCAGAGCTGGAGGAGACTGGAAACCTGGTGGCAGAATTGTCTCCAGATGTGCCTCAATCACTTTGCTCTGCTGCACAGAGTTGCTTTTGAACTTGAGCTCTTGAGGTTTTCCTAAGATGGAAGGGTTCTGAATAGTATGAAAATGCCAATGAAAAATGATATTTACATCTCTGGGCTGCAGACTTGCTACAAATGGAGTCCATGAACCACCCTGGTCACATATTCACCGTGAAACCAATCACAGTGTTTTTGTCTTCGCTGACTGTAGTACTTATGGAAATACCAATGCAAGTGGTTCTATTAAGTCTGTATTCATCACTTCCTAAGTCGTTTCTAAAAGCATTGACTTTAAAGCCTCTTTATTCTCGCCCTTTTATGGTTAGAGCATCATGCCTTTCATTTCTAAGAAGGCAGAAATGCCTTAGTTTTTCTTTTCATTCCCTTGGGATCTTAAGGTCATTCATTGATACCTTCAGCACCGAGCATAAAGGCTGAGTCAGCTCCTGCGGGGCCAGCAGGGGGCGTGCTAGACGTCGTTTGATGGGTCTCCACCTGAACCATCCTGAGAAGGGATCGACAAGTTGGGCTGTGTTTGTGCGTGTGTACATGTGTGCATGCATGTCCTGCACCTCTGAGTGCCTGTCACCCAAGAAATGGGCACATATTGAACAGCCAGAGGTGGCTTCTAGAACTTGGACCTCCCTTGTTGGGGCAAGAGAATTGCTTTAATGGCCTCTTGTCTTAGGAGAGTGGCAGTTGGTTCCAGTCTGCAGATTGCATGCCTTCTCAGACTGCTGAAGGGAGCATGTTCACTGGGGGAGGAGGGAGTCGACCTGCCTCCTTAGCTTGGTAGGGGCACCACCAGGCTTGACTCCTGTGGACTTAACCCTGGGCCTCTATGTGGGGCGATTCCCAGGGAACCCTGCTGGCCTGCCTTGCCAGAATCACTGGCCTCAGGGTTCCTCTGATGGAGAAAAGCACATGTGTAATCGTTGTGTGTTTCTTTTTCTGTAGAAAATGAAAAAAGGGGAAGAGGCAACTGTGCTTTCACTTAAGTGTGCTTAATCCGTGTGCCAGGTATTCATCAGTGAGTTCCTGTGGGACCTCTTGCTCCAGGGGTTCCCGTGGCCTGCATGGTCACTATAGCATCTGGATGGGGCAAGAAAGCCATAGTCTTCTTCCTTCCTGCCCCTCCCCTACGAGGACCACATGAAAAAAGAAAAGCTAACACATTTTGAAGGAAAAGGCAAGCTGTACAAATGCTGCAATTGGATATTTCTTTATGCTGCTTGTTTTGTTGAGAATGTGTGTAAAACCGAATGACTGATTTCCGAGGGGCCGATGGGAATCGTGTATTGCTCAGTTTTGTACTGAGCCAGCTGTTCAGTTGGAGCATTTTAAACGACTGGGGGAAACGCCTCTAGGTTAGTTGATGCCCCTCCCCACGCAGGACCACAGAATGTGTTGCTCAGAGAGAATCCTGAGTTCCAGCGGCATTTAATGGGAACATAACGTGCTGATTCCTTGGTAATATATCTAATTTGACAAGATTTTACCCTTGAAACTTGGAAATAGAATTTGATTTGCCTTTGGTAGGCTGCTGCTTCCCCATGGAGTCTGCGTGTCAGACCCACATAAGATAGCCTCAGAGCTGTGACCTCAGCGCTGTGGCTGAGCAGACAAGGGAGGGGCTACCTGGGCCACATGTTAGGGTGGAGTCTTTGCCGTACATGCTAACAGCCTGGAGAAGTGGGCTTAAAGTGAGTCTTTAAAACTCTGAGATTGAGTGACAGACTGGACGTCTCATTAATGGCCCGCGCTCTGGGGCTGTGTGTAAAGGACTGTTCTGCACGTGGTATCTCCTGACCAGGATGTGAGGAGCCTGTGCAAGACTGGACTTAGGAGGGGGTGGCCCCTGCATTGGCTTTCACAGCAACCACAGCCGTTGACCCTGCACAAGGCAGGACCCAGTCATGCTCTAGTGTTTCCCTAGGTAAGGGAGACAGGCTTGCACGTCTCCAGATACTTCCCTGGCAAAACCAACTGATATCACCAAGTCCCGGTCCTTGGTACCACAGATTTCTGCCTTCCACTGCCCTGTGTTCTGAGGACAGACGGTATTGCTTGTGAATTCTCAGACATATCGCTCTTAGTTTAAGCAGATCTACCAAAAATAAAACCATTTTCTAAGTTTCAGGGTCTTTGCGTCTCTGTTTCCAAAGAAAAGTTTTCTATTTGAGTTTCCTCTGACATCATCATCCTATACATACAATGGAAATCTGAAGACTGAATGAACGTACATGAGTATAGGACGGTATTGATTTTTAAGAAATATAAAAAGAGACTGTTGGAATTCATTTTCTTTTCTGTTCAATATTTCATTCAGTTGCTTTATTAGATTACTACCGCGCTTCATGTGGCTTGAGAGATTGGTGCAAGCAGGCCACCCACCCACCCATCCATGAGACTAGGTTGAGTTTCTCAGTTAATGCCCAAGAATTTGGAAAGTAGCAGATACCCTGGGTTCTGTCCCTGCTGACCCAGTCCCCCTGAAGGCTGAATTAGTGCCCGTCCACCTTGGAAGTTCAAAGGCCACATGTATAATCCATGTCTCCATAGTTACCATAATGATGATTTGAAAACTTGAGGAATATGTTTTTTTATTTTTTATTTATATATAAATTTCACAACAGCATTGTAATCCCAGGGAATGTGTATCTTATTGAAGTGTGGGTGACACATTTGCTTGTGATATTTTCCAGGTATCAGAAAAATCATTCCGTATATAAGATATACATGACTTTTTCTTTTTCAGACGTGAATCTGAATATTTGTCTTCTAAATCATATCCTGCCATCTCTTGAATCACCCCTGAACAGAAAAAAAATAAATGGGATAAATTATCAGCCAACTTGGACAGGGTGACCAGCTGTGTGACCTTGAGCCTGGCCCCTCAGTGGCTCCCAAGGGCAAGCACCTGCTCTGGCCTTTCTTCAGGCTTTGGCACAGGTGCAGGGAAGTGTGGGTACAGGGCTCTTAAAGAGCAACCAGTGTCCCAATAAAAGAAGTTGAAGACAGTTTGAGTATGTCTGTCTCAAGTCTGGCTGAGCTATCTACCTTTGTCAGTCAATGGGTTTACTCTGTGCTCTTTTAACACCAGATGTTGCTGGGATGAACTTGCCGGACACTTTTTGTAGAGCAAACAGAAGGCTAGGGCAAGAAGACTGTCTGATTTTCTATGGCTTAATGTGATGTATCCTAAATTGTTAGCCAGCTCTGTTAAAAAGGATAGTGGCTATTCCTCTAAGTCAGAGTAGATTGTGACTGAGAATCGGACCTAACTCCTGGATCACATCTGGGAGCTGCTGCATGTGTGAATAAAAGGCCCCAAAAACTTATGAGTGGAACATTACAGAAAACAGTTCTTTGCTCTCAGACTTGAGCGATTAGTTCTCTATTTGAACCACTGGGAGGAGAGAGAGAAAAGAAAACATTCCAAAAGTGGAGTTCTGGCTTTGTCTGTGATTGAAGTCATGTCAGCCTGGGTGGTCTTGACATTGACCTTGGAAGAGGTGCCAGGCCAGTGTCTGTGCCTCTCTCCCTACTATCCCCTCCAGGGTTTGCTGCCCTTTCCAAACAACTCTTTGGGCCCTAAAACCATGAGGGTCCCCCTCTTGTTAGCATTCACTGTGGTGAAGGGTACAGAGGTCTCAGCTGCTTAAGGACCTATGTAAGCATGTGGGGGAGGTGGTGGCTCACTGGCAAGCCCCATCACTTCTGAGGGAAAGCTCTGTTTAACTTGGCATCCTGGGCAGGTAATTATGGATAGACAGATTGAACGGCCAAACTGGATCTCTTGGGAACATACCCTGGAAATGCCAGGATGGGTTGCAGACCTGGCACACAGCTCTTGATTATTCCATTTGTCTGTCTTGTCTGAGATGTTGATTGTGAACTGACCCCTTGTGTGACGAGTTGACACTGGGTCATCAGGTGTGGCGTGTGCTGTCAGCCTTGTGCCTCCCCAGGGTCTCTACCTGCACTGGGTGAGGTCATCAAGCTTTCCTCTCCCAAAGTGGACTTACTCTGTTTGGCAAGGGGAGGGTTCAGAAATGCATTATCCCACAGGGCCTACTGGAGAGATGTCCTTACAGGCAAGGACTGCCACAGTGTAACATTTAAGGGTTACTAGAAATCAGAATGTCCTGTATAAATTAAACTCCTTCCATACCCATGGGTGAATGGAAGGTCAGGCCCGACACATGGATGTAGAAGAGCACTGGAGGGCCCCATCTGGCTGGAAGAGAGTCCTAGCCCTTGAGGCAGCCGCCTTTTGGCTTTGGACCTTACTTGGGCCACCTTCTCTAGGCCACCTGTGACATGAAGAACTGTAGCTCCCCGGCCTCTGACATCCCATTTAATGCCATGATCCCAGATAAAGAGATTCCCTGGTTCTCTGAGGGTGCTGACTAATCAGAACAGGGAACCTCCTTCCCCCACTGTATGCACACACACACACACACACACACACACACACAGACACCTACAAGGGAACAGGTAGGAGAAAGGGGTGGTTCTTAAAATGTTTATGTCCACTTCTTGGGTTGAGAATACAGAGCACTTTAATGACGATGTATAGTTAGAAACGTGTGGTATGGACCACACGTGAGCAGCCAGCCGAGAGTGCTGTGCATTGTTCCCATCACATCGCCGAGACACCATTGGAAACAGGCTCTCAGCTTCTGCGTGTGAAGTGCATCTCACAGTCCTGTGGGAATTAATAGTAGAAATTTGACTATTCTTTCCAGAATTGTCTAGCTCCTATGAGTTCAAAAGCAAATCTGTGGCTGAGAGAACGGCTGCTGTAATATGCGAAGCTCTTACCAGCTTTAGCCCTGACTTGGTCACACACAGGATAAACAGAACCCAGGTTATTTACTGATTTTCTAAAATGGGGCTGGCTTGTCACACAGCCAATGCACCATCTAGGAGGAGTTAGAGGCTCACGTTTTCCCAGTATATATCACAAGCACAGCTTGCCGTCTGAGAAGACAAATGATCACACTCTGGATAGTTAAGCTCACCTCCTGGGCTCACGCTTCCCTACCTGGTTTTGCAGAGGGTTTGAGGAAAGCAGGGTTCTAAGCCATCCTTTCTTCACATGGGGTGTGGGGCATAGTGCTAAGCTTGCACTGGGTGCCCTGCCGCTCACTGCAATGGACATGCAATGAAGTTGTAGCCCTCTATTAGCAATGCCCAGAGTATGCAGGTGTTTAGGGTATGGTGGAACAGTCTGGAATCAAACCCAGACCCCTGTAACCCCAAAGCATGGATTATTCATGTCATACCCTTCTTGCCTTCTAAATGCAGAGTGGGAGAAGCAGAAGTGTTTTCAAAGCAGGAAGGCTTCTAGGTTCTCTACTCCCCAATGTGACAGGGCAACCTGTCTAAACTCACAAAGCTGCCAACCCCAATGCAGAGTGGGACCCCATACTCCTGACACCCCACATAACGGGTAGGTGTGTGTGGCTGTTTGCCCTGATTTACTGGTGACATCACATGTGCTAAGGGAGAAAGAAATGAGAAAGCCCCCCTGAAATAGACATCTGGTTACTCCAGCTACCTCCTTCACTAAGGGCCTGGGAGCTGACCTGGACTGTACATGGGTAACATGAGGAAAACCCAGGCACCACACAGTACCCGGAGGCCATATGTGAAAGCACCACATCGGTGGGGACCTTGGCTGCCTAGATCACAACCAGTAGGGAGGCTTAGGCCCATGGCCCGGCATATTCTTCACCACTAGCTCCTGTTCCTTTACTTGGATGGACTCATAAAGGACACTGTAAATTATATACAACTCTGCAAACCTAAGAAACAGCTTTTCATCGTTGTTGTAGTTGCAGTTTTCAGAGCAACAGTGCAAATCCTGGTGGAGATCTTGAAAGAATATTTCAAGATTTCTAAATGACTTGAAATTCATTTAGAGAAATGTGGAATTGTTTCCAGTTGTTCTCAGAGGCTGTTACTAGACTTGGGGTGAAAGCCAGCAGGAGTAACAATATCAGGTCATTTCTGTGACACTCTGTAAGCATGAGGCTGCATGTAGCTCCCTGGGCTGCCCCTACCTTCCACATGGGTTACTGTTTCCTCCAAACCCCTGGGCTGGTGAAGAGCCTGTTTTGGAAGGTCTGACAGATGGACCCTGAACTCAGGATCTGAGTGGAGTAGGTCCACATAGGTCCTGCCCTGACTTCCCAGTGACCTTGTACTCACTCTCTCCTGCCACTCCTCTGGGGTACTTATTCCCAGCATGCTTTAATTAAAGGAGTGGCCAAGAGGGAAGCTGGAGCATCAGAATGTGAACAGAGACTCCAAAGCACCGAGGCTAGCCTACATGAGATACCCCCAGCCCCAGGACCTCTGGGAATTGGGATCCAGGAAATGCTGTGTAAACACTGGGTTCCATTTCCACTGGTAGTGCCTCCTGCTAGGAGCCCATGACCAAGTCATTCTATCTCCCATACTCAGTCTCTTCGCAGGTGACAGCAGGTCTGGGAGCACCTGTGGGCCCCCAGTGACTTCAGCCTTAGCCTGTAACCATGCAATTGAGGGGTTCCCAGGGACCCCAAACTTCTAAAAGGAGTTCTAGAAAGGATCCAGCCATTCTCATTCACAAATGAAAAGAAAGCAAACTATTAGTGCAAAAGATCTCTAATTAGAGAAAAGAGAAGGAATTCAGATAACAGATTTCCAATAAAACTCTAAAAATGATCCCCTTGTTGGTCAATGCCCAGCTAAACAGGTCCAGCCCAAAGCAAGGTAGCTGAGGCCCAAAAGCACCAGAGCAAGTTCAAAGCACATACGGGCAGGAACCACAGACCGGGATTAGGCAGGTCCCAAACAGCTGGGATAGGAGGGGCCTGAAATTCAAAACACTCCATATAATCCATCATGAGGTCAAGGTAACACCTACTGTTGTCTCTGCCAAGGCCTGGGAACAAGCGTGGCCTTCACTTTTCTCCTCTTAGCATGTCTCTCCCTCTCCCCTCAGTCCAACTCCACTTGTATATTCACCTGCTCCTTCTCAGCTGCCCGCCCCATTCAGCACTGCATGCTGGGAGTTTTAGTGCAAGACGGTCACATGTAAATGGCAGTGGGGAAAATGGCACCCATTCACTGTGCTGTGATTCTACCCCTTTCACAGAGATACAGTCTCTAACAAGCCCCTTGTCTCTAAGGACAGAGCCTAAATCACCTTAGCATTAATTCCTTTACATCTGGGTTGCAGAGTTGGGGTTCAGAGGTCTGCCCCATCCCTGGGGTCTCACTGCTCTCATCCTCTACTTGGCATCATGGAATCAGGACTACAGAGACTGATTATCATCAGCTAATAGAAAGAGGCCTCTTGGGAAGGGAGAGGTTTTCCAAGAGCTCCAGAGTGAGTGCAGAAAGCTCTTTCTTAGCCATGAGTTATGCTAAGACAAAATAAAGCCTGGAGCCAGAGAAGGTTCTCCTTACTCTTGGGCACACAATAGAATTTGTTGTGCTCTTTCCTTTACAGGGATCACACCAAAGGATTGTTCAAACCTGTGTTCAATGTACATCACTGATGTTAATTTTCAGTAGATTGTGATGTGTTTAATATAGGAGATGAAGTTGTGAAGACAGCGCTGAGGGAGCTCCACTTTGCTATTGGTGTTTTGAGTAAGCCTTCTGTTTGGGGGAAATTTTTGCAAAAACAGTTTCCTGAAGAAATACTGAAATCTAGAACGATAAACCTAAGACACAGCTTCCTAACTCTTACCCTCAGCATCACTGCCCTGCCTGTGTATACGGAAAGATGGAAGAAGAGACATCACTCTGTAAAAATAAAACTATATCAGTTTGACCTTTTTTTCTTTACCTTATTAAATCTTTTTTTCTTTGAAAATTTAGCACTTGTATAGGTTAAAAAGACTTCAAACAAAACAAGACTAGACATTAAAATGTGAGTTATTGTCCTATCCTAGACCCAGAGGCTCTACCAAAGATCGTTCCTTTGTACCCATCTAGAAATATTCTTTAGATTCCCAATACATAAGTTTCTCCCTTGATTTTCATGCTTAAATATACAGGAGCATTTGTTCTTCATTTCTCCTTTTTCCTCAATCTTTGGAGATTATACTTTGTCTATAGTATGTGCTATTCAAAATTTTAAAATTAATTAAATATTGACTTTATGTGACAATAAAGGATTTACTTAAGTGAAATTCCTTTTTTTAAAAAAAATGCAAATCTTTCATCAAAAAGTTGTGGTATATTATTCAGTGGGCTAATATAACAATGGGATATTATTCAGCAGTCAAAGAAAGACAAAATCATGTCATTTGTAGCAGCGTGAATGGAGCTAGAAGAAATTATGCTAGTGGAAATAGGCCAGAATGAAAAAGATTACTGAATTGTCTCATTTATATGTAGGCTATAGGGAATACAAGGACCAGAAAAAGTTAAAACTAACAAACTAACAATAGAACTGAAGCATATAGCAAGGGAGGGGGAAGAAGGAAGGGTGAAGTTGGACGGGATGAGCACAAGGGATCATGATAACGGTTCATGGGTTGACATAGTGGTCAGAGAACTTTGGGGTATGCAATGATGCATAAAGTATGTATGTATGTAGACATATATGTAAACTATATGTGTAAACAATATACATAATATATGTAAACAATAGCAACATGTATGTAAACAATAGGAAATAAAAGTAAATTCATAAAAATTAAAATGTAAGCATTCCTTCGACTTCCCTCTTGGTTGGGGTAGGCCAGTCTGGGTTACTAATGAACTCAGGTACGGCCCCTCCAAGGCGTTAGTCCCATGGCAAAGCCAGCCCCTGTGTGGGTAGCATGTCCCCTGGTGCACTGGGCACACAGCCACGCGGGTGAGCCAGGTGCCTGGGAAGAAGAGGAAATGGATTTGGGGCGCAGCTAGTCTCCATTCAGTCTCTGTAAAGTCAGGAAAAAAAACTGGAATGTCTGTTTGCTGCTGCCTCATATTCAGAGTTGGAATCAACTCACTCTCTCTGAAAGATGACTAAAACTGCATGCCCACACTTCCTTTCCCCTCCCTTCCACTCCTTCTGCCTGGCGGTTTATGTAATCATCTCTGGCTTGTCATCTGCTAGCCGTTTCCCCTCTTGCAGGTAACCTCAGCTTCCACAGTCACTTGGTCCTGGGGCCATATTTAAACGGATCCTGCGATCACACACCTCTAGGGATTTTGATGATTATGGTAGAGGCATTCCCCAGGACTTATTTTGAATGCATCTTTCAGTTGTCCTGGGCCCATATAGGCAGTGTTTGTTTTGAGTCCCTGCTCTCTTTCCAGATGGTTCATGATACCCACCTGGAGAGTTCTTAAAAGCTTGAAAATATCTCTTGAAAATTTTCAAAAATTTTTCTGTTGAACATAACATATCTTCTGGATTTAAAACCCTTGAGTCATTCTATTTCCTTTACAACTTTAGGGCTGAGCATCATGGCGAAGAAACCTGAACCCAGCCTGTTTTACCGTAGTTGGTCACATGATTCTTTCTATTTGGTAGCTCCTTGTAAGGTAAATGAGTTGATCAGGACTTTTCCTGTCATTAGCTTCTATGACCAGCATCTGTGGTATTGCACCCTCCCCATGATTGTGCATACCTGGCCCAGTATACCTGGTGGGCCCATGCATGAGTGGGCTCACCTGGGCCTAGGAGGGAGCGGAGCATGACGGGAAGTTCAGAGAGATCTAGATGTGCCTGTGTATCTGGTGCCCTGAGAGCATTAAAGCCTGTCCCAACCCTCTGCCTAGCCATGCTTGCAGTCCACCCTGCCACATTGTTTCTGGAAGCTGAATTTTCTCTATCTCTTTCTTTTACACAAAAGCCCAGTTTGCCCTTTCATTTGACAGAAGCAAGTTTTAGATACTTTCTTATTGTTGACCTTTTTCAGTTAACAAGTCAGGCGTGTTAATTTCATGTGTATTGTTTTTTCTGTCTTCTCTCCCCTTTAATGAATCTGTTATTTCATATCCTTTCCCATCTCATTGCCTATTTCTGTGTTCTTTGTGTGAAGTCTGTTACTTGATTCTAGGTGTTTTTTGTCCTCTAGATTTATTTTATTTTGGAATTTTTCTATGTCCACCCAAGTCCTGCTTTCCTTCCTATAGGTCTATTTCTTTGATATTTTCAAATATTTTAGGAGAGCATTGTAGGCATGATAGTGGCCCCTCAAAGATGTCAATATTCTGATACTCAGACTCTAAATTTGTGCTCTTACATGAAAGAGAGACTTAGAGTTAGAAAAAGTCAAAATGGATGGGAAATGATGATTGCTAATCAGATGACCTTAAACTAGAGAGATTATCCTAGACATTCTGGGAGGGCCCAATAGGAATAGAAATACCCTTGAAAGTGACCAGGGAAACCAGAGAGGTATCAGCATTAGGAAGACTGGCCTAATGTTATCGGGGGCAGGGGACCATGAGTCAAAGATTGTCTCAAAAAGGAAAAGAGTCAGGAATAAGGTTCTTCTAGTCACCTCAAAAGGTTCATATTCCCACCCCCAGAACCAATGAATGCTATTTTATGTGACGAAAGGGACTTTGTAGAGGTGATTAAGACTCTTCAGGTGTGGTGATGACCCTGGATTATCCAGTGAGCCTAAAATAATCCCAAGGAGACAGATGGGACAGGGCATCCTTTGAGAAGTGAAAATGGGAATAGAGATGGGAAGAATGCAATTCCTAGCAGAGGTCATCAGTACCAGGGGTTGGGGCAGTATAGCATCAGTATCCCAATCCAGGTAGATTCATCATCTGTTGGAGCAGGTAAAGAATGTCGGTGCCCTTGAAATCGTCTTTGTAGAACTTTTATACCAAACAGTGAAGAAATAGCCACTTTAGTTTTTCAAGTTCTCCTCTTTCCTTCTTCCTCACCTCCCCTCACCCTGGTGATGCTGCCTTTTTAGCCTCTCTTTCTAGGCCTAGGGGTGCCCACTCACACATACCCACACCCACTGGACCAGGCATGGGGAGGGTACAGTGACACAGGAGCTGGGTGCTGGGCATAGAAACTAATGGCAGAATAGCAAAAACCCTGAAAACTCACTCACCCTACCGGTAGCAACTAGAAACTGCAGAAGACAAGGGCATCAGAAAGAACATGGTCCTGAGAAGCTTTGAATTTAGCCAGTGAAGACTCATTTCTGGGTCCCAGAATGATAAAATGAAGCACTTCTATTGTGTTAAGTCACCAAGTTTGTGATGAGTTGTTACAACCGTGACAGGAAACTAACAGAGACTATGGGATATTTTGCTAAAAAGGCTCTTCACCTGTTTCCATCAGAGATTTCCTCATACAGCTCGGCATCTGCACTTGCCCCCTCTCCCCCAACTCCTTCCTCAGACCCTTTCTGTGCCTGATGTCTGAGCCAGTTGCCATGTGAGTTTGATCATGATCCAATGTAGTCAGTTCTGTCTTAAACAATGGGGGTGAGGGTGAAGTTGGAGCTGCACACGCTCTTCCAGTTCCTGCTGGGAGCACCTGTCTCCGAAGGCACTTCCAGACACCTTCCTCAGCATAGCTGTGCCCCCCTGAATCTTCCCCTTAAAATTGGGTGTTGCCAGTAGCAGGCTCTTCATGCTTCTGTCTGCCGCTTCCCTTTGTCTCCGGGAGGCCACATCCCAGGCTAAGGTCTAACAGCAATTCTGCTCGCATGTCCACTGGTCTTTCATGACCTGCCAGGTCTGGGCCAGGTGCTCTCTCCCAGAGGGGTCCCTCTCTCCCCTGGGGGTCACAAGGTGGACACCAGCTTGCTATACCCTGGCCTGATCAGCTGGGTCTGGCACGTGCTTTGTTCTGTGCTCTCTGCTTGTGTCTGTCTCCTTGAAACACTGAAGGTGAAATATATTTCTCTTTCTAGTCCACTCTGCCCCTCTCCATTGTTTTCCAGAGGGAGACTGCCCACTAGATGCTGGGAAGCGGCTGTAGGTGAAGGGCTGTGTAACTGATGAGGGATTTTACTGGAACTCTTCATGCTTTGAGAAGGGAACAGGTCCCCATTTCTCACAGGGGATGTGTAGTTTTCAGCATATCTGACTTGGGGATTCCTTTTCCAAGAGGAGTTTCTATTTGACTCCACAGCACAGAAGCCCTTCTAGTGGATTTGATGAGCTATTGTATCAGACACCCAATATTCCCAGGGGCCCCCGGGCCCTCCTCTGCACAGCAACCTGGGGGCAGGAGACAGACAAGCAGCACACTGGACATCTGGCTCCAGCCGCCTCCACCTGTGAGGCCTGATCCTGCACCTGCTGGTCCTGGCTGGCTTGAACTGACTGGATGTATCTGGGAAATCGACACGGCCTTTGAAAGTCCATGAATAATAAAGCCTTGAATGAACACTTCCTGCACTAATCACTAGCAACGATTACGTTCATGTCATAATCCGTAGGCAGCGATCTTGCCACCCCTGATTGTCACATGCTTTACTGACACTCTCTAGATTGAATTCCTCGACCACCTGGTAGGGACCACAGCCCTGTTCAGGTGCACCCAGAAGGGGATCCACCAGTGGCCAGTTATCTGTCTTCCAAAACTCAAGCTGTCGCCATAAACACCCCACGTACTCCCGCAGCCCTGCTGACCTGTGTTGCAGCATATGAACTGTATGTGTTCTCTCATGACCTCTTTGTACATGCTTTGTCCATTCTGTAGACCCAAACTGCATTGTTTATCAGTTTACTTGCAGTTATATGAGGCTTGGATGTGACGCTTGGTGGTGATCTTAATGCCATGCAGATACATGTTGATTCTTGACAAACATCTGAAACTCCCACTCCTTTCCATGGATAGAAGCCATGCTCTTTTTAAATGTTTTATTTTATTTTTATTTGTTTTACTTCTTTGCTTCTCCAAGGATCCCCAGGAATGTGAGAGCCCAGAGCTGCTTTGCCTGTTAGCCCCTTGGGTCAGTGGCTGGGAGACTAGATGGCTCTCAGAACTGAGTGTCCCCTGAGTCTGTGCTCTCAATCTGTGCTTTGTCAGCCTGCAGCAAGAGCTGAGGAAGGGCTTTGTGTGTGCCAAGGGTGCCTTGGGCATGGGGGTAGGACAGGACCCATCACAAGCTCAGGGTCCTGCATGAACTTAGGGTCCTGCACGAATGAGGTGCTTGCTCTGAAATTGGGGGCAAATTGGAGAAGTACAGCTCCCAATGGCAGGCCAGTGGCCACCGAGCATGTGTGCTGCGGCCTGAGAGCACCCAGTAGGCACTTTCTGACACTGAGCACCTGAACATGGCTGGAGCAGTGTGGGGCCCCTTGGGGAGCCCTGGGAAGCACTAGCCAGCCCTGTGAACCTGAACCTGAGCTTGCTTTATTTTCTAGAAGGTTCCTTGTTGCTTCTTTGTATCATATCAACAAGATTAAAAATGCAAGGTATTGGGTGTGGAAGAACACAAATACCTCCGGAAATGAGAACTGAGCCAGTTGAGAGAAAGGAGGAAGGTGATACACATGTGATGCCTGGGACGTTCTTCAGCCCCCTCTGTGGATGGCAGCGAACGGCGGTTACAAGCTGAGCTGTTACAAGCTGAGCTCCAGAAACCTTTACAAGAATGCATGGAAGATTTTAGACGATTGCCTGCACTTGGGGAACCATCGCGGGCCTTTCAGGGTTGTTCACTCCCCCCAGGAAGAGTTGTCTGTCCCCACCTGTCTGGCCCCAGTTATACCCACTGCATGGCTGCCTTACCCTGTCCCAGCTGCTGGTCTCCCTGCTATCTCTGGGTGCCCCATAAACCCTGCCTCTCCCCACCCCTTCCAGCCACAGCCTCACATCAACAACTGCTCTCCCAGAAGCACTAGGGTCCTGACTCCTGAGAGGCAAGTTGCAAATTTTCAAGTGTTCTTGCATCTCTCCCATGAGGTTCCTCTCTCCTGGAGAAGTTGGTGCTCATGTTTTTCCAAGGCTTTGGAATAACTTCCTGGATTCTCAAAAGCAGGTGTGCCCCTGTGTCACAGCGTTTTGCACTGTTAGTGTCCCCCAGTGACCCCCATATCCACTTACCCCTGCAGTCTGCAGTCACGTTGTGGGCCGCTCATTACCAGTCACTGTCTGCTGGGCCTTCCCAAGTGACCTTTTTCTGATAACTAAGGTGGGCATCGTCAGTTGCTCTTGGTGGAAGAGAACACCATCTTGTTCTTGGACATGTTGCCCTGCTTTTGTTCCTCCCCATCATATGCTTGACGGTGGCTGGTGTGTGCTGTGGCCACTCTAGGCACCACCTCCCTGCATCTTGGGAATATGGCAGTTTGTCTCAGGAGCGCACAGCACCAGCGTCTAATATCAGGAAGGAGATTTGGTGTGACTCTGCATTTATGTACATGCTACCCAAGTGTCCCCTGTTGCATCTGAAGCTACTTCTGTGTCCCGTCACGCCCTTTCCCTGCCCTGATGTGCCTTGCTCATTCTAAGCAGTCACATCCACTCGGAAGGTGCCCAGAATATCCACCCTGCTTCCCCATCCCAGCTGGAAGGTGGGCAGGGGAGGGTTCCTTCTTCTCCCCTCCAGACCAAGAATGGCAAGTAGCTCTAGGCATTCTATTGACTCTTCTCAACATTAAACCTGCTGCTAATTTCTACTGCCTTTGAGTTTTTGTGATCACATTCACTCAACAGGCTTTTTGTCTAATCATTTTCTCGCAAAAGTAGTGGAAACTGTTGAAGATATCCTCATACATGCAAAAACCATTTCACCTGCATTTGTTTTCCTCCTCACCTGGCATTATCTCTTGAGCCTTTTCCACATCACTAAACATCCTTCCGTGACTGAGGTTCCCTTGCCGCCATGGTTACGCCCTGACTGAAGGCACTGTGGCTGGAGAGCTGAGTGTCGAGGGGGCTCCCAGGGGCTGGGGCTGGGGCTGGGTGCAGGGCTGTGCAGGTTAAAAGGAGTGGTTCCTGTGCTGTCTGGCAACCAGAGAGCCCACCTCCTGCCCATCCCCTGTTCCTGGATGTCACTGCAATGCACTGATCGGGCCCCTGCCCTATCGCTACTCTGGTCACCCTTGTGATTGTGCTGTGGTCTCTGTCACAGTGCTCCTCTGGTTTCCTAACGTTGGTAGCTCACCAAAGACTATAATCCTGTCTCCTTCCTCCACAAGTTTCTACCAAAACATGCAACACCTGCCAGCCACACCGCCTGGGCCCCAGAGTGGGGGACTTTGGCCCTGTGGGAAGAGCTGGGGACCCTGTGGGAGGAGTTGTGCTGCTGAGATTCCTGAGATGAGGATCTTTCAGGGTTTGGAGCCTATGGGAGTGTCAGGCAACTAGAGACGAGAGTAAAAACCAAGGGAGCAGGAGAGAGAAGGGGCTGGAGGCGGTGACCAGGGTTAAACAGGCCATATAGGTGAGAGAACCAGGCTGTGTTTGCAGAGGTGGGAGGCAGGAGAGCCATCCACATGGTGGCAAACCCAGGGAGCAGGCAGGAGAAGGAAGCAGTCCCTCATGCCGCTGAGCTCTGGGATTCTGGGTTGCCCCCAGCCTGTGGGCCTGCTGTGTGCTGGAGCCCCTAGAAAACAGCTCATCTTCCCCCTCCTATTCTTTTTTTTAATGTAATTTTTATTTTTTAATTTGATTCGACGTGTGTGTATACATATATATATATATGTATATATTTAAATATATATATATTTATATATTTATATATATATACATATATATATATATATATATATATATATTTCCCCCCATGTCATTGTCTACCCTGGGGTTTTCACTTTATCACCATGAAACATCTTAATCTCTTGTGCCCTCCCCCTCCCCCAAGCTTTCCTCTCCTCCCCCTCTCTTGATCTATGCTTCAGTTTTGTTGGAACTTTTTAATTTTTCTTGTCCATTTGTTTTTTTTCCCTCTATCCCTCATATAAGTGAGACCATCCTGTATTTTCTCTTTTTCTTTCTGTCTTATTTCCACTAATATGATTCCCTCTAGCTCCATCCACGTTGCTGCAAATGACATGTCTTCTTTGATTGATGAATAATATTCCATTGTGTAAATATAACACATCTTTTCAACCATCCATCAGTTTGGGGGCATTTGGGTTGTTTCCATGTCCTGGCAATTGTAAATACTGTTGCAGTTGGAGACTTCAATATCCCACTTTCACCAAAGGACGGATCAACAAAACAGAAACTACACAAAGTCATAAAAGCTTTAAAGGAAGGTCTAGACCCCTCATTTTCATGTTCCTCCCCTTTCTACTCCTTGCCCTCTTCCTCCTCATCCTCTCTTTCCCTTTCTTCTTCCTCTTTCTCCTCCTTCCCCTTTACTCTTCCTCCTCCTTCTCCTTCTCCTCTTCCTCTTCCTCCTCCTTCTCCTCTTCCTCCTCCTCCTCCTCCTCCTCTTCCTCCTCCAGGAAGAATCCCTGGCACCCTCTGGCCTGCAGAGCCAGTTTCTGGGTACAAGACCATCCTTCCAGAAAGGAGGCTTCCAGCTCAGAATCTGGGGATAAAGGATAACTCCAGGCCTGCAAATCCGTGGAAGATGTTTCCAGAAGACAGGCAAGCTCATAGGAGTGTCCGTTCTCCCCTTATTTTCAGATTTCCCATTGAAGTGAATATACTCTTGGAACATTGCATAAACTTCCCATAGACAGTTAATAATCTGGCAGTTCAACTTCATGCTGCCTTCTCATGCACACACACTTTACACCCTCTATGATGCACCAATGCCGGTCCACCTGTGCACGGTGATACACTCACCTGTATCCTGTCACCTGTACCCCATCCCCTGTGGCACATCACCCCTGCTGGCCCCTGCATCGTTTTCAGTCTAAGAGCTATTTTTGTTGTGTTCTGCAAGTTTGTTTCCTTTGCTTATTTATATTTTGCATAAACATGAAACTCCCAAAATGATAGTTATATAAATGAATGGTAAATCAATAGAATGTGATTGGGAAAAAAAAACTGATTAGAAATCTCCTGTCCCTGTCCCACTCAGAGCCGCAGCCCTCCCAACCTGGCCATGGGATGCCTGAACTTAGGGCGACTCCAGCTGCCAGGATGGCTGAGTGGCTGTCAGGATATCTAAGCCAGGTCAGAGCCTGGCCCCACAGAAGAGCCATGACTTTCACACTTCCCACCGCACCAGCATGCCGGCCACCTCACCCCTCCCTATTTCACTTAAGTCACAGAACATTAAAAAAAAAAGTACAGATGAAATGTGTCCCTGTCCCCCCCTGCCCAGGGCTGTGCATTGTCACCAAGCAAAGCGAGCTCAGCAAAGGCGCATCCGTGATGCTGTTACAGATGTTGGCAGGAAATGTGCTCCTGGGCCCTAGAATCTTGCTAAGTGGAAACGGCAGACTTTGGGGAATTGCTACAGGGTAAAGGGAGTTCTGTTCAGGTGGGAAAATCAGCGTAGGAAAATATTGTAAGGAGACTGTATTTAGGCTTCATTGTAGGTCTTTGTATTTAGGCTTCATTGTAGGTCTTTTTGTTTGTTTTCTTTCCTTTTTTTTTTTTTTTTTAGGGAAATGTTTTCAAATGCTTTGTCTTGCGGAAGACAAACACTCCCAAAAGAACTTCCTCCAGGAAATGGAGGCTTGTCTCCAGCTCTGTCCCTCCTGGCTCCAGAGTGTGATCCTGGCAGAGGGGTCTGGCAGTTTCTGGCTACCTGGCTGGTTGGCTTCTCCCCTTTCTAGAACATCGAATGCCTGCAGACTGTGGCATGAGGTTGGGCCTGCCCCCTCTCAGATATTCCCAGCTGTATCTGAGTCCCTCCCCTGACTGGTACGAGGAACAGGTACATGTCCAGTTAGCATCTAGGCTCTTCAGAGCCCAGATCACAAATGCAAGCTCGTCTTGTGGAATGCTATGGATTTGAACCTTTCTTCTGCTCTGGCCTTGGTCGTGAGAGACATGCTTTAAATAGGGAGCAGCGATGCCATGTACAGGCACTTTCCTGGCACTAAGTAGGTCAGAGTTTTGTCACAGTTTTGACAAGATCACAGGTGAGTCACCGTAAATTCACAGAGAATCACGAATCTTGTCAGAATTCAGAATGCATCTGCCATCTAGTTAAATAGCTTGCGTTAGTTCCCGGCCTGTGGAGTCCTGTTGCTCCTTCCCCTCAACCCTGTCAGGCTCCTTTCGTCCCTCTCTTACACACATGCAGTGCACAGTCTTTGCCAGGACCAGTCATCAGAGGGCTGGCCTACAGGAGACTCACCCTCATGGTGACTGAGGAAAATCTGCCCTCTTGCTGCTTGACTGGTTGGGGATAGTCTATGTCCAAGGGGTGACAGAGAGGCCTGTCTCTCTCCCTGACTTCTGGCTGTTAGAGAAGTACAGCTTTGGCCGGAAAGGAGCATTTCATAAACACACAGCTTGAAAAATATGCACATATGGACAGAGTCCTTATACTTTGCCCCAAGTTCTAGGCACAGCAAGGTCTGATGACCCTGGGAGCAAACCTGGCAATCCCTGGACCCTCACACACCTCGCCTGGTGTGGTCTGTGTGCCATCATAAGATCCCAGCATGTGCGTGCTCATCCTCCAGCTACTTCACTCTGTGTTAAGTTTTCAGGCTTCCTCCAGGAGCCTTGTAGCTTGCATCCTCCATGACTGTGAGTATCTGAGTGCTGATGAGCTTGAGGGTGATTTCCAGTATGTTTTCTTGCGAGCAGTGAGGGTTGGGTCATTCTGGAACATGTCTTTTGCTGAACATGTGGGTGTGTTTCTGTTGCATTCATAGCTAGGAATAAAAGTGCTGGGTCAGAGAGATGTGTGATTTTGCCTTAGGAGATACTCCAGCTTTCCAAAAGTGCACAATTTCCACTAACTAAATTGAATCTGGAATAAGGTTTTCCAGGTAGAGCAAATATAGTGGACACGGAGTTTTGGGGGGGTTGATCTTAGGTCAAGCAGGGATCCCAAGTCACTTTCATAAGCAATTATTCCTAGAAATCTGAGCAGAGAGAATTGTTCCTCATAGAGGCAAAATCTGCATGTAAATGAGGAGTTTTCATTTCAGTGTATAATATGCAGCTCAATCAGCATTTCCTCATGGCGTTTACTGGACTCCAATCTCCAACAGAGCTTGTCCTGATGCTGATGAACCCACTCCAGGTGGGGAACAGGGAACAGATAATGTAGGCAGAGTGAAACCACATAGCCATAACTGCCTGCTTGTCACTTACACTCCAGAAGCTGAGTCTTTAACAATGACCTTGGACGCTAAGGAAACCCACTGCTCAGGGTCCCCTTTCTGAGGCAGTTCAAGGTCCAAGCCAGGTCCTGGTGCACACCTTTCACCCTCTCTGGAATGTGAGACACAGTAGGAGCAAGGACTCAAGTAACCAACCTGGGTCTCAACAGGACTGAAAAAAGACAGAGATCTTCTTACCTCTGTCTTCTGGCTGTGAGCCCCGAGAGTTTCTGCTGTACCATAGCCTCCTCCTCTGGTTCCCAAGCTCCTAAAAGTTTTTCCTTATTTTACTACTATTTCCATAAAGTGTAAAGCACAGGGTCCTGTGTGCTTCGCCACAGAGGAAGTTGGCCTCTACCTCACAGGACAGTACCTTTCTCCAGGAGCAGGATGTCACCACCCCAAGGCTGTCCCAGCCACACAGAACCCACACACACACCTGCTACTTCAGCTCTTCTTTGAAATGCTATTTGGTACCATTTCTAAATTGTTTGAGAAAATCAGAGTCATGGGACAGAGTTGATTGGGTCAGGTAGAATCTGAATCGTAAAGGAACACACTTGGGCATTATTAATGATTTTAAGATTTCCTGTTCATATGTGGTGATTTCCAAAACCTGAAAGCAAACCTTAAAAGCCTATTTTCTCAAACTGCTGATATTTATTAAAGGGAAAAAAGCTAGGCCAAAAAACAGTCCAGATAACATCACGGTATGTCTATCTTTAAAGGGTTTGATGTTGCCTTTGATAGTCCTAATAGAAAGCAGACCCTTATTGTTTGTTCAGTGAACTTGACCTATGATTTTGCAATATTCTGTAGAAATTTTTCAGAAACTGCTGCTTGCATCTTGGAAGTTTTTATTTGGAATACCAGTCCTAAATAGGTCATTTGTATTATCAAAAGACATTTTATTCCACACAAACAGTTTGGTTCATATCTGATTGGTTTAAAGAGCTAAAAACAAATTAAAACACCACCACCAACATAACCTATGGCTTTGGTTTTTCAAGTTAATGCGACAGCTTTAAGTGAGCTAGATGTACCTTGCAGCTTCCTCGGCACCTCCCAGGAGAATGATTGAAATCTTTAATGCCTCTTAAGAACCCCAGCCTCGATATGAGGGTGTATACCTGAGTCCAGCCCCTTGTGGTTTTGTCATGGAGATAGTTGCTGTTCCTGGTGCTCAAAATCCTGAACTGAGACACCACCTGTCCACCTGTGAATATGCCAGTCACAAGGCACGTGTTAATGAAGAGCCACAGACACAGACTGAGTTCCTTCCGGGACTTTCAGGCCAACCACATTCCTTGAATTTCAGAATCAGGTGCTGCTGAAGTTTTAAAACCTGTGATGGTGTTGCCCCTGATGTTGAATCTGTGAGGGATTTCCGGAAGCACATTGTGCCCACCGTGACCCCCATGTCTGCCACCCCCCACATGTACCTGTACCGAGTCAGCGCCACTGCAGGCATCAGACAGCAGTTCGTCATTGCAAGCATGCCTCCTCCTCTGATATCTTGGAGCAACCAATGAAAGGTGCTCAAAGCGCTTGAACTCCTCATCTTCTTGATCATTTATTTTCATTCCCAGGGCCTTCCAAATGCATATAGCCTTGCCAGAGAGCAAGTGGAAGAAGCAACAGGAGAGCGAGGAAGGAGCCTGATACCCAAAGTGACTATAGCCTCTCAGCTTTTCACTGCAGGGCCCCTTGTCACCAGTGTTGTCATCTGGATGACTCAGTTTTAGATTATCTGCAGATTCCTTGAGTTTTTTGGTGAAGACTATTACATCATTTAGAAAAAGCACATCCCTAGCATCCATCATAATGATAGCAGTAGCATTTTCATAGAGATCCTTAATCAACTTGAGAAAATTCCCTCATTCTACTTCCCCAAGTATCTGTATCATGAATGTGTTAGATTATGTCAAAGAGTGTTCTGAGACCATCAAGATGATCACATGTTCTTACATTTAGCTTGTTAAGTCAGTGGATCATATTGCTTCAAGTTTGATGCAAAAACCTAGTTTTGCATCTCTAGAATAAAGCCACATGGTTATGGTGGGTAATTCTTTTTATAACTAGATTCCACTTGCTAATACCTGGTTGAGGTCTGGAGTGTCTCTATTCATGAAGGTTGTAGGTACTTTTTTTTGTGCTGTTTGACTCATTCTGGTATTATGGTGGTACTGGCTTCCTTGAGTGAGATGGGATAATCTTAGTAAGCACTCACGAGAAAGGACTCAGGAGTTAAATATCACATAGTAAAATATTTTTAGATTTCCAACTAAAATGATCTAGGTTCATAATAAGTTCAAAAAGAAAAAATGAACAGAAAATAGTTCAGAAGAACTGAAAGATGGTTAAATTAGGCAAGTACCCTCTGATGGACTTTAAAACGGTCCATCTCAGAATTATGCAATAGGGCAGCAGCAATACAATTTTACCCTAGAGGGATTATTTAAACATTTTGCCACCAAATATCATGTTTGGAGTTTGTTTGCTTGAAGAAAAGGTGTCTTGAATATTTTGAATTATGACTCAGTGCTGAATGTCAAAGGGAAAGATGGGTTTTGGTTTTGCGGTGGAGTGATGATGGGAGAAATATTTTAAATATTGAGTTGGTCACCTAAACTCATGTATCTCATATTTAAACCTGGGTCCAAAAAAACAGAACAGTTTGGATAACAGAGAGGAAAATATATAATTTTAAAATTTCATGGGATGGAGTAGGTTCATTTCCTCCCAGTGATGGCCAGTCCTGGCCACCTCTGACTGGCCATTTATGGTGACAGCCCAGTTTTTGCCTCGTCCAGTCTTACTTTACCATTCCGTTTGGTGACCTGCACAGGGGATTTTAGGAAGTCAAATAAGTTTGGCTTCCTTTCTCCTGGCCAGATGTAGCAAATAGAAATACAGGATTCCCAGTAAAATTTGAATTTCAGAGAAATGACAGATAATTTTTTGGGATAAGCTTATCCCAAATGGTACATGAGACATACTTGCATAAAGCATTCCCTCTATATCTGAAACTCAAATTTAGCCAGATGTTCTATATTTTATCCAGCAAGCCTATTTTTTTAAATCTTTTCTCTCTGCACTTTGAACCTTACTCATTTCATTCAAGGTAAAAAAGCAGAAGCTATAGAAAATGCCAAATTTCGGTAGTAACAATTTTATTTAGTTTTTTATAGTTGCCATGTTCCTGGCAGGTGGACAGAGGCTCAGACCTTATATAATATTTCATTTCCTTTCTTTTATAGGTGCCTGCAGTGGGGTGTTCAGCCGTGGGTGGGATTAGGCCCTCCTCATGCTGATTTTTGCCCTGCCACACCACTGAGGCTCATTACACACTTTTTCTGTCCTGATAGCACTTCGTTCCTCTTGCCAGCCTCTAATTATTCAAGAAAGATTCTTGCTCATCCACACATCAGCAATTCAGTTCTATTTGCAATTACCCTTATAGAGCACTGCCTAAATTTGTCTCCATATGCTGCAGCTACACAGTAATTTTTACATACTTCCTGGGTCAGATGTATAAGGAGAAGCAGAGTTGGTGACTGCATGCTTTACATAAATGATCCCCTGCGCTGGCCACTCTTCTAACATCTCTGCTATGTCTGAAGTAGATGGTTGGCCTAAGAAAACAGAACAGTGTCAACACACTGAGGTTTTAGCTGTCACCAGGAGGAAGCCCTGCTTCGGAGGAGCCCTCAGTGGTTCTACCGAGGTCTCTCGCACAGCAGTGCTGGCTCTGGAGCCCAGTTCTGGTCCCTTTGACTTGTATTGAGTTCCAGACTACACCTGAGAGTGGATCACTTTGCTAGGTATGCTGTTCTCCTGGTTGTGAGAATTTCTTCTGACTCAGAAAACACTTCTCCTTACTCTTATTTGATTTTAGGACTGGTGTTAGGGTCCTTGGGACTGTTAGAATGGCAGCTCTGCTTTTAGATAAACCAGTAACTCTTTAATATGAAGTCAGTTTTCCAGCCCCTAAAGTGAAGGTCCTTGGTGACCATCCTGTTTCATTTGGAAGATCGCAAGGAATGGGGGAGTCTGAATAGAAGAGAGCTGGATATGCACCACCCACCAACCCACCCACCCCCCAACCAGAGTGGCAGCCTCTAGGACTATTATCTTCATGCCCGGTGAAAATTGAACTTGCTAGTTTCAACTTCATGATTGATTTTTCGATTTCTGCAATTCTCAACTAAACTCACATAGAATACAGGCTAAAACATCCTCTGTGATGGGCTACTTTATTCATTCAGAAATACGGGAGTGAGAAATTTCATAATTGCTAATGTTTCTGGACTATGGAGAATATTTGAATCTTGCCTGTTCCAGAAGTGTCAAGAAATTGCAAACATAATATGTTTGTATTGACTTAAATGTATTTTGTTGGTTAATTTACATACATAAACATTTGCTAAGAATTAGTCTGTCAGTGCTTAGAATGTACATTTTCCTACAATTTGATATTATAATAAGACAAAAAAAATGCTTACTTCTATCCTCTAACCATTTGGAAAATGTTTCCACAGCCATCAAACCTGAATAAAGATTTTTTTCCAAGTGGAAATTGCTTATTGTACAAACATTTTATGTTCATTTTTTATACTTAAATATAAATAAAGAATTCTCTTTGATTTCTAAGTAACTATGAATTATACACATGATTGTGTCAAATGTATTTCAGCCAATTTCCTGTGCAAATATGCAGGGAACCCATGGGAGTCAGGGATTTTGTGGAGGAAGGCACCCCAGTTCACCGCCAGGACCTTCTCTGCCTCATCCCCGACTGTGAACACAGCCCCCTGTTGGAAAGCATGCTGTGAAAATAAAGCCTTTTTTATTCTTTCCCTGTGAAAGGAGCACAGAATTGTTCTTTACGACGTATTGAGGATGTCACTTCACATCCACAGGGATGGCTACTGTCAAAATAACAACAAAAACAAAATACTAAGTAAAGACATGGGAAGGCTGAAGTCTTTATGCGTGGTTGGGAGGGATGTAAAATGGTGCCATTGGGACCACTTGTTTCTTCCTGATCTCAAAACATGCTCAGATCTCTCAGGTTTGCTTCTGTTCCTGTGCTCAGGACCATCAGAGATTTCTCCTGACTTCCCATCACTCAACTCTGTGTGCCTCGTGGTGCCTCAGTGGAGGGGGGCGGATGCCTGAAGGACCCCTGGTTCCGGCTGCAGGAAGGGGAGCCAACATTGGTTCAAATTCTCCGCCTATCTGACTTTTTCTTTTTTAAAATAAAACTAAATGCACCAATTTAAATATGCTTTTACGCGAGTTCTCACAAAGGCATGCACCTGCATAGTACAAATCCTTAACAAAATAGGGACTATTAACGCTTCATCGCAACAGAAAACTCACATCCTGCCTCCTCAACTCTTTCTCCCGGCAACCATTTTTGTTTTTGTTTTTGTTTTTGATTTTCGTTTTGATTTTTCCTCCATTGATTAGTTTTGTCTCTTCCAGAGTATCTTGGGAGGGGAAATAGACAGTGGGTCCCCATTTTGCTCAGTTTAATGTTCCTGCAATTTAGATTCAGCATGTTGTTTTATCAGCGGTCTGTTCCTTTTCATTGTTGTCTTTATTCCATTGTCTCAACACAGGCGATTTGGCTATTTGCTTGTTGCTGAACTGCTTGTCTGTTCCTGTTCTGGGACACTAATGAATAAGGTCACTGCGAACGTTCTTACACACAGCTTTCTGTGGACAGATGCTCGTTTCTGTCAGGTTAAGAGTGAGGAATGGGATTACTGCATCATAGGGCACAGGAGTGGGTTTGCTGAGCTAGAAGGCAGGTTTATAAAGGACCTCTGGACCATTTCACTCCTGCCCACAAGGCATATGAGTCTGGTTGGTTGGCATCCTTAGCAACATTTGGTATTGTCAGTCTTATTTTCCTTTAGATACTCTGATGATGTGCAGTACTGAGTCAGTGTCATTTTAATTTGCATTTCTCTGGTAATTAGTGATGCTGAACAATTTTACTGGTCATATTATTCTCCTCTGTGAAGCACTTGTTCAGCCCTTTCATTCATCTTTCACTAGGTTCTCTTTTTATTATTTAGTTGTCATTATGACTTTAGACAGCAGAATTTAGAGATTATCATGTAGTCCTTGTTGCCATTTTCCATTTTGCAACATTGCCCCCTGTCTCCTGAAGAAACGTTGACCTATCCTAAGCCATGAAAATGAAACGTTTGTTTCTTCTTGAGGTTTTGTGATTTAGTTTCTGCATTTGAGGTTTGTGATTTATCTTGATTTAATTTTTGTAGGTTGTGTGACTTGGGGGTTGAAGCTCCTATTTTCCAATGTGAACATGGATTTTTCTGACTTCATTCCTTGAGACCTTCCTAGGCTTGCTGAATTGGAGTGAATTGGGGCCACCTTTGTCAAACATCATATCTACTTCTGGGCTCTCCAGCCTGTTGCATTGATTGATCTGTGTACCATCATGCTGGTATTACACTGCCTTGATCAGTATCCCTTTTTCCTGCATCCTGCCGCACTTTGATGGCTTTGCTCCCATGTGATAGGGGAGATAATATTGTACTGTTCACTGAGATGCAACTTGTCCTTAATCATAAGTGGTGATGATGACATCACTGAGGGACAGAGATGACGCTGACTTCCCTCTAGCAACTCCTGGCCCAGGGCTACCCACAGAACATGTTAAGTAAATGTCTATGTCCGTTTTGGATGCACTCACTGGGCTTGTGTCCTTGTGTACCCTCATCCTCTCTCTGGGGTATGATTGGGAAGTCAGTGGAGCAGCTAAAGGATGAAATCATTTTATTTGCATGCTTCTTTTGTGATGGACGAAGAAACTAAGCTCCAGCCTGCTTAATCCCAGCATTGACCTTGCTCAATTTGTGTGGCAGCAGCTCTAATTTTGCAAAGTTTACCTGTCTGAGCCTCAGGTTTCCCTGCATGCAAAATAAGATAAGTTTTCTTGTTTGTAAAATAAAAGAACATCCCTCAAGGTCTTGGACAGATACATTTGTGTGAAGATATGTGAAAGTGCTTCCTAGAATTGTAAACACTTTGCCACCATGCGCTGCCATCTTGGCCACTTTCTCCCTTGGGATTGCAGACACTCATGGGGCAGAGAATGTGTATTTCAGTTTCAAGAGTGTGACCAGATATGACAGATATCATTGATTCGGCACCTTCTTTATTTTTTTCCCATTGCCATTAAATCACTCACTTCTGTCAGGATCTTCTCAAGGACCATGGAAAGCAAAGCATGTGTGATTTCCTACTAGCATTTGTTGTTACATTTTATGAACAACACATTTACAACCATTTACTAGAAGTTTTTATAGACTCAGAGAGCCAGCTCTTGCCTTCTTGAAGGTTTTTAATAATTTATATATATATATATATATATTTCACATCAGTTTGTTTGATTTAAGGCACAAACAGAGCAAGTCTGGATAAGAAATAACATCAAGTGCAGACACCCAGACTTGTGTGAGCAACAAGTGATGCTGGGGAGGCCCACGGTCCAGTCTTGAGTTCTCCCAGCCTCTTGGGATATGTCTGGAATATTCCATGGTCCCTTAACCCAGAAGAAAGGTGAGTGCCTCAGGCAGAGGGTGTGGAGCTAGAGAGAATAACCAGAAGTGCCAGAAGTTGTTCCCTGGAAACAGGACTATTGGGGTCATGCTGAGCCTGGCACAGAGACTCTGAGGCCTCCTTGGGAGTGTTTCAGGCCGTGGGATTAAGTGTGTATAGATGAATCAACGAGCCTGGGTGTCAAAGAATAGCCCTTTCCTTCTCTGCATTCCGCCAGACCGACAAGCCGACAAGCCCTGTGCCACTGGCATTCCGATGTCTTCTGCCTTCCTGGGCTGTTGAGAAGTGAGATCTTCAGAATGGAGAGGGGTTGAGCTCCAAGGAGGAAGGGGCACCCTCAGCCATTGAGCAAGAGACCACACACGTGGACTCCATGCATGCTCCTACCTGCCTAATGCCTGCAGGTGTATTCCTGGTGAAGGTGGGGAGCACTGGCATCTGTGGGGTGACATCCTGATTTCTCATACTCTCCTTTCACTCCATGACAGTCTCTATCCTTTAGAGCTTGCACCCTGCAGTAGGCAGAGGTCCAGAGTACCCAGAGTACAGAGATAGCCATCTCATTTCATCTGCTCAAAACTGGCGTGGGTGAAAGAAAAACTGGGAAGCCTCCTTCTTTGGAAGCTACCCCTTACCATCTTAATAGTGCCACATCAAGCCTGAGCCAGAGAACTTGCTGGAACTTCAGGTAGGACAGCATCCTGCCAGCATTACCGTTGGTCCAGGACCATGCTGGAGGAGAAGGGGGGCAGTTTCTTGCAAGTTCTTGCAAACTCTTGCAAACTCTCAAGCACTCATGGTGTGCATGTTGGCCACGTGCTTAGTCTCTGTGGTTTTCTTCCATTCATTCCTTTTGTTTGTTGACATGGTCATTCATTTATTAATAGATGTTTATTGAGCATAGATTTAATAGATGTTTATGGACCCAGGACACCAAGAGCCAAAGTAAATGAGAACTTTTCCCTGCTCTCAGAGAGCCAGTTCAGTGCCACTGGCCAGTTCAATGCTATAACTGTGAAGAAGGGACTGTGCCATTCTCTATTTGTATTGCCTTGTCTCTTGCTTAGCGACCTGCCCAAGGGCAGTAGAAAGAGAGTCCAGAACCTCTGTCCACAGGGTCCATGGCAATAAATGCTTTGTTACTAACCAGTACTGCCCTTGAAACCCAGAAACTCAGCGATGGGTTTCTGGAATGAAATAAACTGAAGTTGGGTGAGAAATAATCCAGACAAATTAGAATCGAGGTCTTATATGTCTCAGCTTAATCCCCTCGTTTACTCCTCACAGTCCCTTGGTAAATAGCTGGTTGCATTTGAAGATGACTATGGACAACAAGGGAACTAACTTGCACAGAAGCCAGGAAACAAAATGAGAAAGAGAGAAAATGCAAGAAAAAGACTAGAGAGGAATGTGGATGATTCAGAGATGAGCTCGAGACTGCAGAAAAAGAGAGCCCACAGGCTCTCAAAAGAAAATGCTGGCAACATGATCTGTAAAGCAGGATGCAAGCCCACAAAAAAGACTCAGAGGAGTGAGTGAGACAGAGGGAAACAAGACCCAAACTGACTGAATCCAGGGAGAACATGGAAAAGAAAAAAGTGAAAAATGATGCTAACACAAAGCCACAGAATAGGAAGCCTCACTGAGAAAACATTCACTGTGGCTAGGCTAGAGGAAATTGCACTCCAGAACCCATGTATCATAAAATAATATGATTTCCTAACCAAGAGTTTTAGAAAAAGAAGGGAAAAGGTTAATTATATGATTAACAAAAACTTAATGTCCAGGCCAGACTTGACTCTGTCAGTTAAAAAGAATTACTGCACTTAGATGAGCATTAAAAATGAGTCAAACTAGACCCATCTTAACCAGACTCAGAAATACTGAGTGAAACGACTGGGTGGGAGAAGGGCAGGATCACATCATCATGTGACATTCTCATCTGTCTTCTCAGACAATAGCAGGTTGAAAATTCCCTTTTGGAAAACAAGGGTGATGACTCAAGTTTTTTCATATTCTTGTTAACTTTTTTTAAAAAATAATTTATATATAAATTTCACATCTCTGTGATCTCTGGGGTTCACCCCCCTTCCTTACTGTTCCCACCCTGTCCCATCCCTCCCACCAAGGTTGTGTACTTCAATTTGGTTGTTGGCTTGTTTTGACTTTTCTTCATGGGTTTTTGTTCATCAATTAAAAATGACAAATTAGACAATTTTATGATAACATGGATGGACTTGGAAGAATTCTTATTAACAGAAACAAGTCAAAAAGGAAAAAAAACAGAAACCAAATGGTTTCACTACTATGTGGGACATGGGAAAGATTTTGTTAACTTTGAGAGTGATTTCTCTGTCTCTTAGAGTGAAGAAACACTTTTCTGAAATTTAGAAATGTCGTGTCTTGCTATTATGTCTTTCCTTTCTCTGTCCAAATGAGAATACAACTTACCAAATGCTCAATGTGCTGAAGGGATTGGGGATACCCGGTGAGCTGTCATACATGAGCAGAGCATCCTTGTATGGTAATAGGTGTTACTATGAAAATAAAGCAGGTGAGCAATGAGGACACAGAGGAGAGATGTGGCTGAAGAAGGCCTCACTGAAGGCCAGATGCAAAACTGGAGAAAGCCAAGCTAGGGAGCAGGCTTCAACACCCTAAGCATGAAGGAGCCTGTTCCAGAAAGATAATAAAGGCTTTGTTTTTGTGCCCTGCTTTGTTCTAGCAGATGGTCTGTCGAATGTGTCATCCTGTCCTTCCTCTGCTCTTCATGACTTGGACTGTGTCTTAGGTTTTTGTGTTTGTGTTTCTGCTTTTGCATGTCTTACCAGCAGTTAGGACTATATCTCAATGACAATATAAAAAATGAATGAATGAATAAATGAATTCTTTGAGTCTGTCTGGTTAATGACAGATCATACTTCCTACTATTAGCCATTTAGTCTAAACTTCAGGATTTTTAAAGAACACGGCCTTTTAGAGTTGCCATGAAATCCACATTCCCCAGGATGTGATATAGGCCACTCTCTTGGCCCCTGACCATCCTGGCATCCTGTGTAGCATCCTGGCATCCTCCGGTGAGCCATGTGAGCGTATCTGCTAGGAGTTTTAGTTTCTGAAGCATCTGTGCAATCATGGAAATTAAACTATGGCCAGCATCTTCTCCTGCACTTATTTGAGAAGAAAATACATTGAGATATATCTGCTTCAGGAGGTACTGGCCTTCTGGAAAGAACACATTGGTTTAACTCCATGGTCACCTGTTTTTGCCATGTGGATATTGCAATCACAAACACAGTGGTGACTGGAAGCAGGATAAGTTATTTCATTCCTTTAAAATAAATATGCCCTCTTTGTTGGCAGGAGCACTTTGTGGGACTCTGAGTCCTGACCATCAAATACATAGATTTGTCATTCGTTCAAGGAGGCTGAGAGTTGCTGGTTTGCTGTGGACTATAAACCCCAAGGCAGTTGACAGAGATGGTCCCCACCCTGCCAGCCCAGCTCAGGAGGATTGGTGGGGTGTGCCCAGCATCAGTGTCATGCCTTCATTCTTGGGAGAGTCCTGGGGAGAGGGCCTGCAGCAGTGCTTGCTGTATACATTATCTTCTGAAACATGGACTAGAGTGTCCTTTGAATCAGTGCATTTCAAGTGCCCTGTGAGTCAAGATTTCTCTTTGTATTTGTGTGTCTGCAGCTTATAGATGAAACCATAGGTATTTTAGAAATTTTTGCATGAAAAAAAATTGCATCATTGAGTTTGGTTTGGTTTTGACAATTATGGCCTCTGGGGGCGTTGGCAACTTATTTAGGGTGCCAGCCACCTGCCCTCATGAGACCCCATCTGCACACAGAGGTGTCTCAGGCATGCGTATTACCACATCCTCCCAAAGACTGGCCCCCCTGGTTCTCAGAGACCTCTCTTCTTTGCTGAGTGATCAGACAAACCAGTCAACATGGTCATTAAGCACTGCCCCTTCGAGGGAGCTGGCCTCAGGAGCTGAGATGCTGTTTCTTCTATGCTACAACTCCTGACCTCTCTTATGTAAGAAAGTTCCTGCAATGGACACTTACAGTGTGCTATTTAAAGGAAGTTTTCTGTGAACCTCTTCGCAAATAAAGAGAAACGTATCTGCTTTTTGGGGGTGTTCATTCACTGCCCATGGAGAGGCAGGGTGCTGGGCCAGGGTTTCAAGGCTGGAGCTTGAAACCTTATCCCACAACTGCACAGGTCTTGTGATACCACCTTTTCAAAAATTCTCTTGTCTCAACTGTAAACTGGGTTTCCTCATTCTTGTTTTCTGTGGTATTGCTTCTTGCTGGCTAACAACAGAAATGGATGGAGTTGGAAGTGGGTGGTGGGTACCTTAAGGAATCACAGTCAGGGCCAGCTGGTCTTGAGTGTGTTGGACAGAGGGTCGTACAATGCAGGGCTGAGCCTGGGTTTGGCCTCTTTCTCGGCTGACTGATTTTCTCTTGAGTCTCCTCATGCAAGTGGAGGTGGGTAGTAACCAGCAGGTCCTTTACTTTGGGGAGTGACTTGCTGTGACACCAAAAGCACAGGCAGCCCCCCCCAAAAAAAAGCAACAACAGATAAATTGGGCTGCTGCAAAATTATAAACTTTTGTACTGCAAAGAATACATTCAATGAAGCAAAAAGAAGACTCAAAGAATGGGAGGAAACATTTGCAAATTCCTATCTGATGCAGGACTCATATCCAGAATAGATAAAGAATGCTTGCAACTCAATAATAAAAAGGACAAATAGCCCAAGACAAAAAACCTGAGTGCACTTTCTCCAGAGAAGACATACAAATGGCCAATAAGCACATGAAAAGATGTTCAGCATCCTCAGTCTTTAGGGAAATGCAAATCAAACCACAGTGATATTTCACTTCACACCTACTTAGCATGTCTGGACCAGAAAAAGAAAAGAAATAATCAACAAGTATTGGTGAGGAGGTGGGGGAAATTGGGACCACTATACACTGTGGGTAGAAATACAGAATAGTGCAGCCTCTTTTGAAACAATTTGGCAGTTCCTCAAAAAGAAAACCATAGCATTTCCAGTGACCCAACCCTCCCATTTCTAGGTGGATACTGAAGGGAAATAAAAACATATTGCCCTTAGAAAGCTTGTACATGAATGTTTATTAGCATTATGTATAGTGTTTGAAAAGTGCAACGAACCCAACTATCCATTGACTGATAAATGGGTATAGTGTAGTAGGCACTGTCTGCTTTATATTGTGGTAGACAATGGGATATTTTGCAGCAATAAAAGAAATAAAGTGTTATGCATGCCATACTGAATGGCCTTTTGAAACATTCAAAAACACTAATTTGACTGGAAAGATCCTGTCCCATGGACACTGCATGCTGTTTACAGTCCCCAAGCTCTGGATGCAACCAGGATATCCATGCCCAGGAGTGGATTGAGAAGATGTGCTGTATATACACAAGAAGTAGTCCCCAGCTGTCAGAAAAGATGAAATCTTGCCATTTGTAACAACGTGGATGGAACCAGAGGAGATCATGCTAAGAGATATAAGTCAAGGAGAAAAGTGCTTAATGATTTTGCACATGTGGTATAGAATAGAATAAAGTAGCACAACAAAGGACAAAACTAAAACTAAATAAGTTCTGGAAATATGATTGTGGAATGAGACTGTGGGGGGGGAGGGGGTAAATGGTGAGGAAGACATGGAAGGGGAGTATGGACTGTGGTGAAGGACTGTGTGTGTTGTGGTGATGGTGTGGTGAAATACATCTGTAGAGGTATGAGCCTATCCGCCTAAATCACACACAGTGTAGTAAACCAACATCACCTCAGTTAGAGAAGAAAAATGACAGATATAAACAGTGGTGGTGTGCTGACTGAAAGAACCAATCACAAAGAGCCACGTTTGACTCTCTTTGCCTGAAATGTTCAGAATAGAAAAATTTATAAAGAGAGAAAGTGAATCAGTGGTGGCCTACGACTGGAAACCTTGAACCTCAGAGAGAAAATGGCCTCAGGTTTCTGTGTATGTGAACTCTCATTAACTTTCCATTGTTGCTTCTGCTATATTGCATGTTAAATGGTTGTCAAAAGAAGTAAATAACAAGCTGTGAGGGTGAAGAAAGACAGGATTTCTAATGAACATCTCTGTCTGACTTTCAGGGCAAGTGCTTATCTTAGCTTCCTAAGCTTTGCATTAGCGTGGACCTACTTCTCTGTGGAAGTGAGGATGAAAGACATCTAGGTATTTAAGAGACTTGTACATTCAAGAGCCACTCACAGAGCCCAAGATACTTGGTCATAATTTTAACAGTCATACCCTATATCATACACACACACACACACACACACACACACACACACATATAGAATATCTTTATAGATATACTGTGCAAGCATGTTAAGTACAATAAAGTATGATGAAAATGAGTTTTTTGAATTTGCACATAGTATGTAATCATGTTAGAAAAGGGACTCACTTTAGTCCACAAAAGGACTATACAAAACAAAATAGAAAATAAATTAAAAACTCAAAATATCATATTCTCAGCAACCACTATTTTGTATCTGTCTTTCCAGACTTTATTACGGTATCCTATGGAACATGCTACTCATGTTCTTCTTTCTCTAAATATTTACTAAACATTCCTTGTGTGCGAACACAAAGACATTTTATTTTTTCATTTTCAAGTAATTTTAGACTTACAAAAGAGTCACAAAGAAGTATGTATGACCTCCTCTCTCATCACATGACTTTTGCAATCCTGTCAGGCTGCCACAGAAGTGCCTGACACTAACTTTGAGGCTTTATCTTTTCCTGTTAGTCATTTTGCCCAAAGAAAAGGAATCCCTGGACTTTTAATCTAGCTACAATTTCTAGCCATGAGGAAGGGTTCTTCCTTAGATTCTTGTCTTTAAATTTTAGTTCTGTAGATCAAACCCATTCCTTGGTTTAAGCTGTTATTACCCGGAGATTAGAAACTTATCTTTCCATTCAGCTAGTCCCCAAAATGGATGGACTCTGTCTCCTTCCAATGGTGCTCACACACCAGCCAGCTCTTTCCTGAGCTCCTGACTTTCTTGTCTTACCTCCCCAAACCTCACTTACAGCACCTTCACACACACAGCCTCCTCCACCTCTTCGATGCACGAGCTGGCCTCCAGGTGCTCAAAGGAAATTGTTTTAAGGACTCTCTCATCACCTTCCCAGCCTCCACTAAGTTTCCCCCCTATTCTCTGCCCCACACCAAAGGCCAGGCTTACATAAATGAAGATTTCCTACAACAGGACCCCACCAGGACCCCATCTCTGTCACGCAAAATAAGCTGCTTTGATTTAGTCACAACATCAAAGACTCAGTGGCTCATGGAAGTTTATCTCTCAATCCCAGTAGCATTGGTCCCCATCAGGGTTTTTTTTGGGGGGGGATATAGACAGACAGATGCATCTGCACCAAGTGTGGCAGAATGAGGCCAGGGCAGGGGGACTTGAGGACTGGCCTGAGGCTCGGGCTCCCATCTGGAGGGAACACAATGCCTCTGTCTGCTCTTATAGTCAAAGCAAACCCATAGCCTCCTCATGCGCAGGGCCAGCGACACCCCAACATCACCCCTCATCTAGAGGTGGGGCAGCTAGACACGTGCTTAGCAGCACCGGAGACAGGATGCGACCCATCTTATCCACAGGGTCGGACGCCAGTAGATGCCTGAACCCAGACACCAAACCCTGTATATGTCTGTCTTATCCCTATGCGCCTATGATCAAGTTTTGCTTATAAATTAGGTAAAGGAAAAATGTATTAACAGGGATCAGTAATAAAATAGAGCAGTGATAACAATAGAATGGAATAAAGTTATGTGACTGTACACTCTCATTCTCTTTGTCTCCGAATATCTTGCTATATGGAATGGCTTTAGCCTGTTGTTGATCATGACTAACAAACTCAAGAAGCTAAAGCTGCCGCTAAGTGGGGTCAACCATATCTCTTTTATTGAAACCATAGTTTCCATTTTCTCTCTTTATCAATGGAGAGTCAGGGAATCTCTTCTCCATACCTCTGTACACGCTTATCCATTTACGCCTAAGAATAGATTTATAGATAAACAATCACTGTGTCTGGATGTTCAATGTCCAAACTGCAGCCCATGTGTCATGTCTCCTGTCTCTGTGCGTAAATTAGAGGCGGGTGGCCTGTCACTGTGAGAAGACCTTTGCAGTCCAGGCCTGGGGTTTGGCTTTGCAAGAAGTGGTGGCTGACTCTGGCCTCTCCTTGGCCCTCAGCCAGAGGGTGGCCCATATACTCTTCTCTGAGCTGCACCCGTGACTTATACATCCCAGAAAGTGCAGGCTGCCCCCCAGGACCAGTTAGTGTTTTCAAGAACTGCTAAAGTGTCCTGACTTGCAGCACCCAGAGGAGAGCAAAGCCGTGCATGTGTAGAAATTCTAGTTTGTAAATTATGTTGAGTTTCTGGGTAGGATGGGACCAGATGGACAAATAAGACGCCTAATCTCCTGGTATTTGATGTCAAAGGGAAGTGATTAAATTCTTCCTTAGAATTCATGGATTCCTCAACCCTGAACACATAAAGCATCTCCAGACTTTTAGTGGGATCTCACTGATGAGATGCAGCGGGTGCGGAGATAAGCTGGAATGGTTGGAATACAAAGAGAGCACCGCAGCTCCCACTGGCTGATAACACTCTTGGATGGCAACCTGAGTGCCTTTGAAACCAGTGGACCTTGGAGAACACCCCCACCCCGAGGCAGGGCCAGGGGAGACCAGCCCGAGGCCAGAATATGAGCAGCTGCAGCTGGGGATAAACCCACTCACGAGCAGCATCACTTTACTGTCTCCTAATTTGGCTTTCAGGAGTGCAGAGCTGCAGCTTCATTGTCTTGAATGAACTAGTCAAGGGCAGCTTTTGTTTGTTTATTCCTCTTTCAGGTGTGTTGTCACAGGGCAGCTGCAGAGCCCCCACTTATAGCTCCTCCTGGAGCTGTGGGTGGTGGGTAGACCCTGTGGGGCATCCAGCTATTTTTTGAGACTAAGTTTCGCTATGTTGCCCTGGGCGGGTCTCGAACCAACGGACTCAAGCAATTCCTAGTCCCTGCCTCGCTCCATAGGCTGCAATTAAAGGCACACACCACCGTGCCCAGCAAGTATTAGATCTCTTGATCGTCCACATCTCACATACATGCTGCATTGTTGTTGTTTTTTTTAAGGGCTAAGATAGTTATAAATCAAATTCTATATAAATTAAATTCTGCTGGTAATTATTTTGAACCAAAGAAATGATTCTTCCTAGGATCCTTTCAGTAATCAGTGTTTCAGTGTAAGATTCTAATTTTTTGAAGGTTTGCCTCTTTAGAATTCATTTATTTTTTTTAAATAGTAATTTATTATAATTGTGTTCATACTAGGATTCTCCCCATCAGAGAACCGCCACCAAGGGTCCCTGCCACCAAGTCGCCATAGTCCACCACAGTCCCCTCGTGTCCATCTTCCTTGTGCCTACACTTTTCCACTCCCCCTGTTTGGGCGCTTCTGTTCCATAGTCAGTCTGCAAGGGTGAGCTTCCAAGGCTGTCATTCTCTTTCTTAGTTTGGCTTCTCTCTATTCCACATAGAGTGGCACCATCTGGTTTCCTCTTTCACCTTCGGACTTACTTCTCCCAAGATGACCTCTTCGAACTCCGCCCATGCTGCTGCAAATGGCATGAGTCTATCTTGCTGATTCTCATTTTAACCAGTAATTTCCTACTCTAAAAGAATCGATGCTGGAAGTTAGCTTTTATCCTTCTCTTTTCTGACCTTAGAAGGAAAGAATAAAATACCTTCTTGGTGTGTTCAGAGATGGTTGTGCTGGAACTGTTTGTCTAGGCTGGGAGTCAGATGGCTGCACGTTCCCAAGACTCACTGCTTCCCATCTTCTGATGCTGGTAGGAAATAGCTGGGGGACTCAGAACAGTATGTTCGCCTCCCGGGGGCCAGCAGGTGCCCACCTCAGGGCCTCTCTCTGTAGCCAGGGCATGAGAGCACGGTGATTGCAGTAATTGGCACCAGCCACTACTGACTCACTGACCGGGACTGTGGGAAGGGGCCACCTCCATAAAGCAGTGCCCAGTTCATGGTGAGGGTCACTGCAGATGAATGCCCACAGGCAAGGGCCTTTCTGATTGCTAGAGATGCTTCCTACCTGTTATACTATTTTTTATTAAATTATATATATATATATATATTTCACATCTTTGTATTCCCCAGGGTTCACCCACCACCTCCCCTCCCTGACCGCTCCCTCTCATCCCTCCAGCCAGTTGTGTCCCTTAGTTTGTTTGATAGCTTGTTTTGACTTTTCCCCATGGCTTTTGTTTGTTTTTCCTATATCCCATATATTAGTGAAACCATTTTGTTGCTGTCTTTTTCTTTCTGACTTGTTTCTGCCAATATGATTTCTTCTAGGTCCATCCATGTTATCATAAATTCACCAAGTTTGTCATTTTTAATTGATGAGTAATATCCCACCTGTTATTCTTAAAGGAGGCATATCTCCTCCATTATCCTTACACTTGTGTGTCCTGACCCAAGTCACAAACAACCACCTGTGGGAGTCAGGAACAGAATCCTGTCCCTTTTTCTGGTGTGAAAGGACCTTTGCCTCATCCCACCTTATCATATCCTGATATTCTGTTTCTGCAGGGAAGCCAACCAGATAGCAAAACAGTCCTGGCAGAGTTAGTCTGAGGAGCTTCTCAAATAGATGCTCACAGAATTCTGGTCCCCAGCCCTGGTGAAGGCCAGTGACAGAGAGACCCGAAGCACTAGGGAGGCCCAGTGAACTGGGGCCAATTAGCTAAGCGACCTTAAGTGACCTCCTGACCATTAGATGTTTCCTCATCTGCGAGATAAGATGCCACCCTAGAGGGGATGACTCTGGTGACTAGCTGGAAGACAGATGGTCAGGGTCACCCACATGTGTCCAAGATGCTGGCAGGGGCTCTCCTCCTGATTCCTGCAGTGGAGGGGCAGGGGAAGAGGTGTTGCCAGGAACTGCCTGAATCATAGCCATCCACTCAGGCATGTTGCTTCCCCAGCTCAAACTGGCTGCCTGTAAATAACTGCTCCCACATCATGGCCTCACATACGTGCTAGAAGAGGCCTTTCGGAGGGACGTTTGCACACTGCACAGAGGTGGGCCATTGCAAATGTGCACATAGCATCCTGGGGCCCTGGGAGGCAGCAGGACAGTTCTTGTGTGTGCCCCAATAAGGACCAGGAAGAAATGTTGGGGCCAGTAGTCAGCATCCTCTGCAGACAGCCTGGGAGTGGAGATTTGGGACAGAAGGCCTGGAGAATGCAAGAGTTCATTCGAGGTTTGGTCAGTGAGTCAGTTAGCCAGACCTGTTATGTGAAAGGAGGGATTTGGCCAATGTGCAGAGATTTCTATCTTTGTGAACACTGAAGGCTCAGTGAACATGCATGTAAAACATCATTTAAAAAATTCTATTGTCCTGATCATTATACGTCTTTGCATGTTTGGGCTAAGTTGGGGCCTCTCAGATGATCCAGATGTGGCCAGCTCCAGGCCATAGTCAGCGCTGGCAGTCTTTAAAGCTCCTGCTTTGTGACATGCAGCACGACCTTCCCAACCTCAGCTTCTGAGCTGGACCCCAGGGGTACCTCTGCCCCATAGATCATCAGCAGGAGGGATATGTGTCACTTCGTGATAGAACATTTAATTTTTGACCGATGCCTCTTTAGAGCTCTGTGACCTCTGCATGGCATGATGGGCACAGCCCCTGGCTCTCTGTGATAACTGTGCAGCCACGGTGGATACTGGTTCCTTGGGTATTAGTCGTGGTGCTAGAATCAATGGTCTCATGGTGTTCTGTGTTGTTTTCTTCCCTCTTTTCCCTGAGAGCTGTTCTCAGACCAGTCTGTATCTTCAAATCAAGGTGGTATATTTCCTCTGATGGCTTTCCACATTTCCTGGGAAAGAAATCCTTTCAAACATTCTCAGCAAAACAGGAACACAGCCTCTTGACCAAGGAGGCAGGAACGGGGTGTGCCTATTCCAGGAGCTGCAGGTTTACAGAAACTAGAGCTCTGTGAAATGGTGAAACTGGGCATTTCCCCAGGTTCGCTCAGTGAAACTCTGTCTCATTAAAAAATAAATGATGAAAAATGAATTTTCTTTGAGCCAGTAAGTTTGTGAACTATTCTGTGCACTCACTTATTCTTGAAGAGGCTTTGTGTGCATTAGCAAAACAAAAGCTCACATGAGCCATTAAACCCAGAATTTCTCAGACTCATTGGGCAGGTGAATGTCCTCCCTTCCCCACTGGCCCCACACAAGTAACTGCCAGGCCCATATACATAGTATACAATTGAACTGTGTATCATGAAGTTGGCATGTGAAAAAGGGCCTTTGCAGTAGAACCATGCAGAGCTCAAAGCTGTGTACTGTGCAGAAAATCTTGACATTTGCACATTACCACATAGCTCCTCCCATTTCTGCCCTTTTATGTAAAACTATTCCTAGAGTTCCTACTAGGTATAAGGCTGACTGTGCTGGGTGGGGAGTAGGAAACCACCCCCCCCCCCACCCATGTCAGCTCCAGGGACCCATGTTGGCAGAGGGAGCACCCTCAGAAACCTATGCATTGCTGACCTACCCCTCCACCTGGCTGGGCCCTGGAAATCTTCAGGAAGAGCATTTCTCCGTCATCCTCATGCTCCTGCCATCTTTAAAGAGCTCTGCCTCAGATATCTTGCTCCTGCCTCCTCTGTTTGGGCCTGGGTTCTGAAACTGCTTAGAGGAGGGTCTGACCTGAAGGCCTGAGCATGGGGTCCCAGGGAACCTATATGACATGGTAAAGCCTCTTACCTGTGTTTTCTAGAGAAGCTCTGTGCCCTTTAAAACTGACAGCTAAGTTTGCTGCTCCCCATGGTGGTACCCAGAACACCAAGGACCAAGGAAGAGGCAGGCGCCACTCAGGCTTTTGAGGCTCTCAGCCATAATGGATGGTTTAGCCTTCACACCCAGGGTAGATGGCCCTCTGGGGATGCCCAAAAGGTCATGCAGTTGAGACAGCAGGGTGGAGGAGGGAGCTCTGTGGCAGCTAGTCAACCTGTTCTCCAACGTGGGTACCTTTCATGGTTGAGGTTGGTGTGTGGACATGTCAGGCACATAAATGCATGCCTGTGCATAAGCACAGACATGTTTCACTGGCATGGGTGCATATACATGTGTAAAGTGCAAGTTATCCGTACCACCCACATGTGTGCACATTAACACACATGTACAGTTAGTTCTGTCTTACCAACATGGTTCCTCCCCTGCCCAAAGCCCTGGAACTGGGCCCCCACCCCAACTTCTCTGTGGGTACCTGCCAGCATCATTCACAAATCTGCTCACAAGCTGCCTCCTGCAAGTTGCCTGTGTCCTGCTCCTCAGACTGTCACCAGGCTTTGGGATCCCATACCATCATGACACAGTGGCCACCATGCCACTTGCCCGTTGCCTGTCATGTCTGGCTCTGTTCAGGACAGACGGGCCTGATCTGCACATCTCTGTCTCCATGCCAGGATGCAGTGGAGCCAGCCTCCTGCTGATGATAAGGACATAGAGTGTCTCTTCCTGGGGGCCTGAAGGCCTGGCAGTTTAAACGCCTGCTTCTGGCTTGGTCCCCACCTCCATACCTCTCACCATTGAAGTCTCAGCTCCCCATCTGGATCTGCCCCCTTGTTCTCTCTCCTGGTCTGCCTCGTGTACTACATGGGATCTTCTGGATCATCCGCTTTTTCTTGTGTTTGCCATTCCCACTGCTCCTGCCTCTGTCTCCTACCACACGTGCACACACACATTACATAGACACTACAGAATACACATGTTCCGGCAACATACACACAACTCTCATCACACACACAACACACCACACTCCATACTGCACATGCACATACCCATACCAAGCATGTATCACCACACTACACCAATACCAAAGACTGTACATGTTCTATACTACACGCTGCACACACAAACCATTGTACAGACACACACACCCCACACATAGTCCCACCACTGTCGTGCACATCAAATCAACCCAAAGGTCCCTATAATCTGTCTTCATAGTGTCTCTCGCTGTCTGCCTCTTTCCATGCCTGCTGTCCTAGTTGCAGCCACTGCTGTCTCTCCCTGACCTGAAATATTATTATCTTTTCCACCAAATGTAATTTGAATTGCTCTTAATGGTAGGGACCGAGATAGGAGGTGGGAGGCCCACGTCCCCTTCACAGGGCCTGGTCTGTGTGCAGTGTCTCTTCGCCTTCCTCTGGCTCTCTGTCTTCAACAGAAGCCCTGGGTCCTGTTCTGGAAACCTCTGGAAGCCTCAAGTCAGACCCTGGAGCTGGCTGACCCTACAGAATGTATCTGAGAGAGACACATTCATGGACAATTTCAGGAGGGACCAAGTTAGTCCTTGGACTGCCCGCCCCCCATGGGCAGTCCCGTACATTATAAAAATGGCGCGTTTCTGTCGTGAACTTGGAAGCTGCTACCGTGACCAGTTGAAGTGGTGCTTCTGTCAATCAGCTCAGGTTGTCACCCAGTACCTGTCGATCTTCAGCAACTGACATTTATATCCTCACCATTCCAGAGACTGGCAGTGCAGGATCAAGGCCTGGGCAAGCTGGTGTTTGGTGGGGGGAAGGCGCTCCCCTTGGCTGCAGGTAGCTGCCTTCCTGCTGTGTCTGTCTCAGATGACCTTTTTCTTCAGAGCCCGGGAGAGAGGGAGCCTCTGATGGTGCCCCTTTCTTCTCTAAGATGGACACTCATCCCGAGTTGGGGCCGGGACAGGGGGAGGAGATGCCTTCCAGTCCATCACAGTGGAGAACTTTTCAGATAGGTTCTACTGCCTGTTCCTGCCTGCTTAGCTGCCCACTGTCATTAGGCATGTGCCCTCTGTGTGAGTAGGCTCAGGTCCCTAGAAATCTGAGTGTGAGCTCCCAGCCAAACAGGTTACCATGGCAGGAGGACCACTCCACTGCCTGCTGGAATGACCTCCCTTCTCCTGCCCCTGGCGAACATTGTCATTTTTGAATTGAAGTTTTATATAAGCCAAGGACACAACACTGTTTCCTACTTTCCCTGCCTCTCTCCAGCCATTGGACCAAGATCTGCTCACTGAAATCTAAGGACAAACCTGCCTGGGTTTTTGAAGTTGGTTTCTGGGAAAGCCTTGCTTGGAGTTTCTTGGAAGTACTACTTGACCTATTGGAATATGTGTGTTCTTACATTAGAAATGGGGGGAAACACTCTCCTGGCCACGTTTCAGTGAGTCCAGTGAGATAAACGTTATGGTTGTTATGCAGAAAGTAAAAAATGGTGCTACACAAGAAAGGAATTATTCTAGTTGCACTCATTAAATTACTGGTGTGTGTAAATAAAACATCTCAATGCGTGTAATCAGGTTGGAATTTTGTTCAGGTGTAAATAACAAAAAACTGGGCAGCTAATGGTTTGCTTCATACACATAGGAATTCCCACAATTAACTAGGTTTGACTTGGACGTTCATCTGGTTGAGAGCTCTATAAGTCTCTTGACTGCCTTGCCACAAGATGGCTGCTGAAGCACCTGCCACTGTCTCCCAATTCAAGAGAGAAAGAGGAGTAAGAACCAGGTGCTTCAAATTCTCTTTTATCAGGATGGCAAAGATTTTGTGGAAATCCTCCAGGAAAGTTTCTTCTTAGGGCTTAGTGATCAGAACTGGATTACATGGCTAAGGAGAGGCAGGGAAACAGTATTGCCATCATTGGCTTCTACTAATCAAGACCCAGCACTAGGACCAGACACCCCGAAAACCAGCTTCTGAATATAAAATGGAAGGGTGATGAGGATGGGGAAATGGCAAACAAAAATAGTGGCTCTCAACCCCTGGGGTTTATTTTGCTTCCTACACACTGGAATTCAGAGTTGCCGGTGCTGGAACGATTACTAAATTCCATGCATGGAGTGCTTCCTCATGGACATTCTTGGGAAAAGCAGCCCTTGGAAAGGAACTGGAAAGAAGGGTGCAGGCCAGGTTGAACTCAGCTGTGAATCTGATTGGTGAAACGTGGGTGCTGAACTGAACTGAGCTGTGGCCTCCATCAGCTCAGACCCATCACCTGCTCTCTCCTGTCTTGCTCATCCTCATGAACCTCCTGGTCAGTTGTCCAAAAAGTTTAAAATGGAAACACAGAGTGCCACATCTGGTCACACCTTGTTGAAGGAAGCAGGCATGACCTCCCCTGGCCCTTGAGCAGCCCCAGGGAACCACACATAGGCTTGTTGGACTCCTGGCTGTAGGAGGAGTCACTGTCATGGTCTGCAGGTAGGAGGTGCATGGGGGGACATGTGTCCTTTGCTCACTGTGGCTTGTTCTCCTGCTGGGGGAGCGTCCCATCTGCAGAACCCAACACGGCCAAGTCCTTGCTGTCACACTCTGCTGTCCTTGAAAAGGAAAGGACATCGACGCCTTTTCTACGGACACTCCTACAACTACAGGGCAGTATCTCCATCCCTGTGGATGGTAGGGACCAGAACTTGCCGAAGGGGAGGTGGGGTCATCAAAGACAGCACAGCCAAAGTCTTCACTGGGCCTCTAAGTCAGCAACATTTTGCTTGCAAAGGGTCCGCTCTCTGAAAGGTTTCCCAACTCAGGTGAATGGGGTGTGTGTTGCAGAATGTGACTGTGAAATGGGGCAGGAGAGCCAATATGGATAGAGGTCATCACCGCATCTTCATAAAGTGAACCCACATGCTGGTAATCCTGATGTGGTGTCTGTGTGCTCCAGAAACCCCTGTTATCTGGACCTCAGGGATTTTGTCTCTGTGTGCACAGCTCTCTCCCCAGAGATGGGACTGGAATGTCAGCATCATCTTCCCTCTGAGATCCGCACTCTGGGGTTGACACTTAGCTTCCTTGTCGCAGCACAGTAGTCACTTCCAGTGAAACGTACTTTGATAAAATGAACTGCTTTGTCAGCATGGTCTCAGGACAGGGGCTTGGGGGCCGGTGTTGATGGGAAGGCAGGCGAGTTGGCAAGCTTTGAACCAAGGCTGGCAGTGGCCACTGTGGGATCCTGGCAAGGGAGATGGGGGATCCACCTCACCATCAGACCCCAGGCAGGTTTGAGCAAAAGAATATTTACACAGGTCAGTGAATATAACCACAGGTCTTTTTAATCCTAGAAACCTGGAATGCCTGGTGCAATATCTTAAATGAATAGATTGAGCTTGGATTGATATGCCAGGGATTTAAGTGGTTGGCTAAGATGGCTTCCCAAACATGGTGCTGGAAGAATGGAGAGACTCACTGATTCGTGAGAAAAATCTCTCCCTGGCACACATGTGTCTCTTTGAACTCCTGATAGGGGTTCACAATCAATGCAACTCCAGGGCAAGGTCTTGTCCAGGAATGCACTGGCTATTATAGGGCAAACCATGTGTCCTGGGGATTGACTGAGACTCAGCAAGCTGTGTCAACTCAAGCAAAAACTTTTCCTGGACTGTGAGCTGGGGGAAATTATCATAGTTCTCTGGGCAGAATGAACCTCAAGGGGTTTAGGGATTGGAAGCCAGCAATAATGGTACATAAAGCAATTTACAGTTTTATGGCTTATGCTCATGATCGATGATCTAGCATATAGTCCCTGAACTTGCAGAAAATCTGAAACATACTCTGGCATTTTGCTGCACAGAAACCTTTTTCGAGTCTATTGAAATAATAGGAGATGATGGCAATTTTGGAAAGCAGAAGGAAGTCTTAGAAAGACTTGCTCTCCTCTCTCACCTTGCTTGGTGGCTGAGGGTACATTGTAATGGTTTTTTCTCACTAGTGAAATGTAGATATTTGTTATTTACTCTATGGGGTTTAGGAAGGAGGGTGATCTTCAGAGATCTCAGGCTATCTTAGGTGTCTGCCAGCTGAGGAGGAGGCAACAGTAGTCCTTCCTCTTGTTCAGGCTCTGATACTCTCCTTCAACCCATCTGTTCTTAAGGAAAGGCACAGGGGTGATGTCACCCGGCCTGGGATCTTGTCACATATAAATCTATTGGTTCCTGCAGGTTCCTCTCTTTCCGCGACCTCCTGATAGGTCAAGGCCTCCCTTGCCATGTCCTGTGACTGTGCCACTGATCAGCAAAGCAGTTAGCGCTGCCCGTGTTAGGGAGAAGTGGGACAGGTCCACACCTGTGTGACCTGAGCAGCAGAAGCCTGTCCTGAGCACCAAGACCCCCCCCCCCACCATACAGGGCCATGGTGGCAGGCTCCTTGGCAGTACTCCCTGGGTCCCAGGGGAGAGGCAGGGGAATTCAGTCCTGTCCTCTATTAAGCCTGTATTTGCAGGACCTGCCATTGCAGGTTCATTGCCAGACTACTCTCACCTCTCTCTCTCTCTCTCTCTCTCTCTCTCTCTCTGTCTTTCTCTTTCTCTCTCTCCTCTCTTGCTCTCTCTCTCTCCCCTCTCCCTTCTCTTGCTCTCTCTCCTCTCTCGCTCTCTCTCCCCTCCTCTCTCTCTCTCTCTCTCTCATTCATTCACCAGGTACTGTGCACTTGCCTGGGATTTTCCATTTCATTCAAAGCCAGGTTACATTCTTGCTCTGCGTTCAGCAGCCTCCAGCACTGGCAAGTCCTCTGTGGCAAAGCCTCGTCTCATGCTTGGCTGCTCCTGCCTGCACCCCTGCCTCCAAGGGACCACCGGCTCCTTGTTGATGGAGCCCCAGCCTCTGGCAGGGCCTGCAGCACCAGCCCTGAGGAGAGCTGTGAAGTGAGGCAGAAATGACCCCTGGTCACACAGCACCCCAAGGCCTTAGCTGGGGAGAATGGGAAGGAGGATAGGGTAGCCCAGGGGAGGAGATGAGACAGGATCAGGGCTTCAGAAGGGGAAGGTTCCTGCAGAGAACCTCAGTGAGGTGGTGAAATGTCAGTGCTTCCTGTAAACCATGAAAATAGGAGGCCCCACATATGTGTCTTCTTCGGAAAAGTGTCTGTTTAGTAGTTCTATCCATTTTTTTTAAATTGAGTTCTTTGTTTTCTTGTTGAGTCATATCAGTTCTTTGTAGCTCTAGAACATCAGTCCCTTGTTGGATAAACTACTGCAACTTAAGTGCCCAGCAACAGGCAAGGGAATAAAGAAAATGTGGCATATAAACCCAATAGAATAGTACGCAGCCATAAAAAAGATGAAATCTTGCCATTTTTAGCAACATGGATATAACTACTAGAGTGGGTTATGCTAATGAAGTAAGCCAGAAGGGAAAAGACAAATGCTGGGGATTGCATTCATATGTCGAATACAGAGAAACAAAACAAAGGAACTGGTAGATAAAACTAAACCAAAGAAACCCTAGAAATTTGACTGTAAGATTGAGACTACCAGAAGGGGAGGATGGGCGTGGGGTCAAAGGGAGCCAAGGAGGGGTGCAGGATTATGGGTGTGGAGGTGGTGGACACTGTGTGGTAACATACATCTGAAGAGTTGTCACCCATGCCTCTGAATCATAGTGTTGTAAACCAGTGTTTCCTTAGTAAAAGCAACACAATAAAAAAGATGTTAAAATAAATAAAGGTAGATGGCTCCAAGAGAGTTTTTTTTTTCCTATTGCTTACGTTATATATAGTGTACACCAAAGTTCTCCCACTACCACGTTACCCAGGCTGTGCCATATTAAGGCTGCATCCAAGGACTTTCCCCCACCTACTTTGTAAGGGAAGCGGGGAGGAGGTTGCTCCCCCTCAACTTCACTTTAGACTCCTGATTGTTTGTGTGATTTCACTTGAAGAGGGGATCTGTTCCTGAAGGAGCAGGGAAGCCATCTGTCAGGCTTCAGAGTGAAGGTAGACAAAGGCCCAGGTCTTCACAGCATGGAGATAGATTTCAAGACTCCATCTCACTTCACCAGGACTCCTACCCTGACACATGGTTGGTCCGCAGAGGTTATGTGACACTACAGAGTGTCACTTGGTATAACGTCTACCAATGTGCAGATAGACATGCAGCCTCTGTCCTGTGCTGAGTGACTGGTCATGTGTGTTCAGTGTGTATGGCAAGAGCAGGCCTTACATCTTACATGACTCACTATGGCTAGGGACACCCCCCCAACATCAGACCTCAGTCAGCCAATCTTTGTATGCACACACATGTCCCTTCTTATGCATAATCTTATATGTGTATGTACATGATTCTTATGATTAGCAGTTATTATACTTATTTTTTGTATGAAGCATTTTTGTGTTTATTTTATTTATTATTTTATATGTTCATTATATTTATTTATTTTTTATTATATTATTCATTTTATTTTGCATCATTATCTACCCCGGGCTTCTCCTACCACCGTATCACCCATGAACCATCGTCTTAGTCTTTTGTGTCCCTCCCACCCCTGACTTTTCCCTCCCTCCTCTGCTCATGTTCTATGCTCCAACTTTGCTAAAAATTAGTTTTAAATCTTTCATCTATTTGATTGTTGGTTTTCTCCTTGTCCCTATATTTATTATCATGTTATAATCTATCATTTTATTCTATGTATTTATACAAAGAACCATCCCCTCCACAACTTAGGTGCAAGATTTAAAAACACCCTGATTTCTCTTGACTTGGTCAATAGTGGAAAGTCATTTAATCATCAGCCTCCTAGTCCTGTACACACACAAACACACATACACACAGCTTATACTCAGAAAAATTGAGCCCCCACAAAGTAGATGACCCTTCCTCTGATTTACATGTTTTAAAGAAAAAAAAAGATACTTTAAACTTGTAAAGGCCAATCCAGAAATGCAGTTTTATGTGCTGTGAGCAGACATCTTCTAGGTGCATGGTCCTGATGGCAGGACCTGGTCCAGAGCTCGTTCTGGGGGTGCTGTGTCTGTAGCAGTGCACACCTCAGGGCAGGAACCAACGGGCACTGCCATTCCTGCCTGCTCCACCTGCTACGCACCTGGCTGACCTGAGTGAGGAATGAACACAGGCTCTGCTGAGGGGCCCTGGGCCAAGGGGCTCTGTCGTCGCACCTGGACTCCCTGTCCCCAGGACCAGGCTTCCTGGGCCTCCTCGCCAGCCTGCTGGGCGCCATCCTGCTTGCATTCCATGCTCGGTGCTGCGGTGATTGTTCATTAGGAGGACGGATGCCAGTGTGGGAGTTCTGGCCATATCTGCTTTCCAAAACAATTTGTGGAAACTTGATTCTGTTCTTTTTAAATAATGGGATTGCTGGATAATGTGGTATGTTAAGTGGTGTGTGTGTGTGTGTGTGTGTGTGTGTGCGCACGTGCATGCGCGCCTGTGTGTGTTTCTTTCAGGAGTTGTTTCCTGGCTTGTTCATTCCCTGGTTCAGCATTGAGGGCCAGACCATGTGTCTCCAGGGCTGGGGGATGGTCCTTGGCCTTGGGTGCCCGAGGATGCCTGGGCATGTGGCAACGGCTTTGAGCCACTACAGGAGGCTGGGTGCCTTTTGGACTCTTGATTCTTGTCAGCAGGAGTCAGAACTTGGCCACCCACTGGTCAGGAGTCTTGAAATATATCAGAGGATCCTGGGCCTTGTTGCTCCAGAGCTTGTGGCTCTGAGCTCGGTATAGCATTACTTTCTCTTCTCATGGAAGGACAGGATGAGCTGACATTCCCATGGGCGGGGGCTTTTGTGACCTAGAGGACACTTGGGAATAGGGGAGCCAGGTTCAGACCTGACTCTACTCCATGCAGCCAGAATGTGGAACCCCAAGGAGGCTGTGGAGAACCCAGCCTGCCACCCTTGCTGATGGTATTCCCACCCCAGTAGCCAGTCACCAGGTCCTGGAACAAGATGGCTGCTTTGTATATATTGACATATACACACTTCTTAGGTATAATCTTATATGCATATATACATAATTAATGTAATTAATGCTTATTGTATTTATTGTTTTCATATTTTGTATAAAGCATTTGATATGCTTATTATATCTGATTTATTTATATAGAATGCTTATTATATTTATTATCATCTTTATTCTTTCCCTCTATGCGTTTATATAAAGAACTATCCACTTTACAACTTAGCTTCAAGATTTAAAACTGTCCTGTTTTCTCTTGACTTGGTCAGTAATTGAAGGTAATTTCATAGTCAGCCTCCTAGTCCTATACTCATGACTGCAACCCTGAGTGCTATGTAACTGTGACCTGACAGCCCCAGAGAATACTCATCCCTCCCAAACTCAGGGAGGTCAGTGATCCAGAGGACCCACATCCCTCATCTACCCCAGCATGGGGCCCAGGGATGGGCAGTGAGACCCTGGGCCACCAGGACCCTAGGCACAGGTGCCCCACCCCTGTCTAGCTGGTCTAGCTGGTATGCAAGCCCAACTGAGCCTCGGGTACAGCTGTGTAGCCCCCAAGCTTCTGGGAACATATGTGCTGAGCCACAGTGTGAGCTGGCTTGTCTCCATCCCCATCTGCCCATGCCCGTGGTGTGTCCCACCCTTCCCTTCCCCACCCTCATCAGACTCCTGGGATCTGCTGAGCAGAGCAGTGGCCTCCTTTGGCAATATCTTTCTGCCAGTCCTCCCTTCTAGCTGTCCATCTTCCCATCTCTCTAGCCATCCACCCAGTCCTGCAGGGCAGCCAGAGACCCCACTCCACACCGCTCCTTAGGCCTGATACCTGAAGTTCCTGTTCGGTAACCCAAGCCTCATGGGAGGCCTCCCTGTTCACATCCAGCCTGTTTACAGGGCACACCGTGTGCCTTGAATCATTCATCATGATCCAGCCACGATGGGACGTGTGTGACTGATGGCACAGCCATAGTTCTGCCTGAGTAATACGCTCCTGCCAACCTACTCTTTTCCTCCAGTTTCAAGTGCAATAAACACTCTCCTCGCTGTGGTGTCTGAGGTGTGGTTTCTATGCTTAGACTATGTCGTGGGAACCCTGGTTGACCTGCATTACAGGAGACCAACCCTTCACCAGGAGTCAGCACCCAGCGTCTAGCCCGCCCCAGGCTGGTGATCTCTGGAATGAAGGGCAACTCCTTGGCCCAAGTTGAACAGCAGCAGAGCTCTGGGAGAAACCGGGTATGAGCTGGGAGAACCTTGACTGCACCCCTCGGCCCCATCCTTGGGAGCCATAGGATAGAGCATATTGCTTCCTTCTCTGCTGCACATTGAGAATAAAACCACAGCACTGGACTACTAGCGGAACTCGAAGAGACCACTTGTGCAAGTCTCCCACCGAGCTGGGCCCCAGGTGGTGATGCAGGAGGGAGTAACTGGGAAGGGCTCTGCTTGTCAGCTGGTCTTCCTGTGACACACCCATCCGCAGGCCCGAGCCCCAGCGGCCCTGAGTCAGCCTGTCTGTCCACTGCCACAGGTGCACACTGGCCCACACACACCTCCCTGCCTGGCTCACTGCTCCTGGCCCATTTTTCCCTTTGTATCCCAGTCCCTGCTCCCCCATTACAGCAGCACTGCTAGGACAGCTTGTAGGAACACAGGTCAGATCATGTTTCTGCTCTGCACAGCCCCAGCCAGCATCTTCCATCACCTTCACGATGAGACACACCCCTCCCCGTGGCCGGCAGGCCCACACAGCCCCGACTGCTACCTCCCTGCCCCCCTCTTCTTTGCTGGGGTCACCCCAGTCACCCTGGCCTTCTCTCTATCCAAGGGGTCACCCCAGGCTCACTCGTGGCTTAGAGCACTGGATGCCACCTCTGCTCAGAAAGCCCTTTCTCTAGATGGTGTGTGGCTACCTCCTCGCTACGCAGCCTCCAGCACCACATCAGTGCCTCGATGATCTCCAGGCCCCCTCAAGCCAACCGGGCCCTCTGTCCCACCCCTTGTTCCCAATACACTTAACTCCATGTGGCTGCATGGCCTTGCCTCGGCTTACCACTGAGGCTGAGACAGGTGAGACCTCGCTCCCCCCAGACGAGGAGCAGACTTGGCTTCCGACCTGCTGTCAAAGCAGCTGGTCCCATAATTTCAGCACTTCAGCTGCCACAGTGAGCCCACCCTGGAATGTCCCCCCATGGGGGCCCCCCCAGGGAGCCGGGGGCCAGAACAGCAATGAGGCTGCCTCTCCTGCGGCTTGCCAAGGCAGCTCCCAAGCTGTCTTGCTGGGACCGGTGTGTCTTGCTGTCTGCTTTCGGCCTTGCAGGGTTATAGCAAGCTCTGCCTGTCACCCTCTGTTTCCTCAGTCCCCTAGCCGCTTCGTGCATCAAGCAGGGGAAAATCAGGTCTCAGATCCAGTACCCTCTACCCACCTGAGTGTCTTCAAAGTCACACCCACCCCTTAAAATGGCACCTCAAGAGCAGCTTGTTTATATCATGTGTGTTTGTTTCCTGCACGGCTTGCACTCACCCCTAGCAGGGGACTCTGCTCTTTCTGGACCACAGCTGCCCGGGGCACCTGGAAAGTCACACACAAAGGTCTCCACAACATTCAGTAAACATGTGTTAACTGAAGGAATAAGTGTATAGCCCTCGGGTCCACCTTCGTCTCCATGCCCCCCTCCGTCTCTGCATTTCTCTGAAGGTCGCATTTGTTATGGACCAAGTTGTCCCTCCAGCTTCATGTGCCCCAAATTCCAATGGGACTGTTTGGAGCTAGGACCTACAGGGAGGTAATGAAGATGAGATGAAGTCACAGGCTGGGATCCTGATCCATTGTGACTGGCGGCTGTGACAGCCAGGGCGCCGTGTGCTCAGAGCCCGCCGTGCGGATGCAGGGAGACAGCGTCTGCTCCGCGAGCCAAGAGACCTCGGATGGGCAGGCCTGCCTGCACTTGACCTTGGAATGGGAGGCGGTGCGTATCTGTGGTGTAAGCCATGCAGTTTGGGCTGCTTTTGCAACAGCGACCCTGCAGATTGACGCTGTGGCTGATGGTAAATACGCCAGGAAGAAATACCCCAGCACCAGAGATGGGGGACCCCAGGAAACTCTCCCCCAGACATTGCCAGAAGGGTGCTTTAGCTTTGGGGACATCAGTCCATTTGGGTGGAATCCAAGTGGGATAGAATTGAGTTTAAGGCAGGTAACTTTCTTCCAGGATCAAAGGCTGTGGTTTACAGATGTGACCTAGGAGATGGGGCTGTTGGGTATCAGAGGAGCAGGGCACCCCTCAGGGACAGGGCAAGGCCTCATGCGGCCTGGTGGATGACCAAGAGCCTCGGAGGTTCCAGGCCGGGACCCTGAGGGCAAAGCCTGGGCAGGCAATGAGCATGTTCCAGGTTGCCAGACCAGAAAGGCCTTCCTGAGTAGTGTGACAGGCAAACAAGGGCACACATCCTGGTGGGTACTTGTAAGATGGATGTTGAGCCAAAGTGTCCCCAAAATGCCTTGAACCCAAGAGGTGTGCTTCTGACAGGGTCCAGGCTGCCGCGGTGCAGAGGGAGCCAGAGGACCAAGACTCTCCTTCCAGCTTCCAGGGTCCCACTGGGCTCAGGTCCCCACCCTAAGAAAGGAGGGTGTGGTCAAAGCAGCCAAACTCAAGTTGTCCATCATGGAGCTGCTGTGATGTCTGATGCCGAATGATGTCTGACGCCAAAGGACTTGTGCGGACTCTGAGGCTGGCAGGGCAGGCAGTCCTGCTTGCAGGGCCTAGAAGAAGTCTGAGTCATGTCTTGGGGATTCAGGGAGAAGACCGAGGGGTACCTCTGTAAACTGATCCCAGCTTCCAGAATTGTCTAGAATGGAACACTTTGGAAAAAGAGACAAGAACCACTCATGATTGGTTCTCATACCAGAACTGGATTGTGTGGTCACTGAACACCAGGTACCAGGATGGCACTAGCACCACTAGCCATGCCATCGGTCTCTGAGCCCTGGAAGGGTGATCTGTGCATATTCCTCACTTTACAAGAAGAAACTGAAATGCAGAGAGGCCCAAGCATCCTCCATGTCACCTGGTTCTGCTCTGAGCCCAAGAACTCTACAAAGATAGACCTTTCCACCCACCTCCCCTGCTGTTCTCCGCGAGGAAGGCAGCATACTCACCATGGGACCTTCCTAGAAGGACATACGAAAAGAGCGGGACCGGGAGCTCAGTGAATCTCATCCAGCAGTGCCAAGGACATCCAGATGACAGCTGCTAGTGGCATGTCTCTGCTTGTCTCATCTTCCCACCCCAATTCTCCCTCATTCCAGACCTCTGAGGGAGCACACAGAGCTGAACTGGTCCAGATTTCTTCTACTCCCAAATTGCTTTCTTCAAAAGACTGTTCTGCTTCCAATATTAAGAAACATAATGAAAATAGCTAGATTTTATTACCATGGAAAAGGTTTATAGCAGCAATATCTCTAGCTTCAATTTTGTAGATCTTTACTCAACATTAGACCAATGACTAAACTCTGGAGATAAAAGAAATTACTTGTTATTTCACTTAACCTAAATACATTGGCTTTAATTTTAAATTAAATATTGAGTAAATTAATTCATATATCTAAATCCATTGACTTTTATTTTTAAATTAAATCTTGACTAAATTAATTCATTTTTCCAGGTTGCCTGTAATCCTAGAAGAAGTGAACACATTTTATTTGTTTGCAGGTTAAGATGGGCTCTCTTCTCAAAATGTTCACTCAATAAGTCAGAGCAGGATCTTACCAAGGGCCCAGAAGGAAAGAGGTTCCCTCAACAGTGGAAGTGTAGAGCCAGGGGTGTAGGGAAGTTGAAATTATTTATTCTTGATTTCTTCTGTCACTCAGATGTAAATTTCAGGAAGACATGGGTTTTATTCTGTTTGTCTATTTATTATTCTGTCCTACATCTTTAGAACAAGGCCAACTTGCACTTAGGCACTTTATCAATATCTGTTGAAGGAATAAGTGAATCTTTATTAACTCAGAGTTCTCTTCATCCCTCCCCCCATATTATAATGATTGACATTCAATAAAAATAGGATGTGACCATTTAATATTTGATGATATATGGAAATTATCAGGAATGTCACATTAGCTTCTGCTTAGTGAGATCATTTTTAAACTGTGTCTTTGTAGATACAGCTGTCAAAATTACTTTGCCACATACTAAGACATATCACAAATCTATAGTGATTAAAAATCATAGTCTTGTTAAAGTCACAGATTCAGGGGTGTGGAGGTTAGGGTATATCTTCCCCTCCCACCTCCCATCCCCCACCCTGTTGTTGAGAATGCTTAGACATGATGGGTGCTAGTCATGAAACCCTCCATCTCTAGCTCCCCTAAGTGCATGAAAGTGGCAGTGGACAGAAGTCAGCAGGTTGACATAGAGCACTGACTCTTCATTTCTACCCCTTCTTCCCTGGGAGAATACAACTACCGATGTTTTCTTTCTGGAGTTAGTGACAGGGATGAGAAGAATAAAGACTGGCCTTTCTGCCCTCTTTTCCCCATCTGCATCTTCGACTCTCTAGGCCATCTTCCTCTGTGTTGCTTTCCTTTGGGCTGGGTGTGTGGATGGGGTAAGAGGTGAACCTGAGAAGTGGTAGAAGATGAGAGTCATGTGACTTATATGAGAAAATAAAGCTAGCGCTGAAGGGAAGACTGAAAGGGCCAAAAAGAAGGCTGGAAAGAGCTCTGCGGGGGGTGGGGAGGCCAGGTGTTGGAAGGGTCAGGGATTGAGGGGGATTCCATAGGGCAGCTGACCTAACTTGGGAGACTACGGAACAGAAAACATGAAGATGTGACACCAGCTTCCTCTGTCACCTGGTGTGACTCCCTTTATCAGTTGACCCTCAGTGAAGGTGAACACTAGGGCTCTCCTCAGAGACAGTTCTATCCCTTTTTAATGTGCCACCTTGCTGAAATCAGAATTAGGTATGTGATATTAGCGTCCAGTGGCACTGGACTCAGTGGGGAGCATTTGAGTTTGAGGAAAGATAATCATGGAAAATGACACATCTTGTTCTCCTTGGTATGGCTTTTAATCCCAGAGCATTTGTTGGGGGGAGGGGAGCCTAGTTTTGTGTTTTATTTCCAAAATTAACATTCGGTACTTGAAACATTTACAGCTTGGATGTTTTGGAAGGGGTTGCACTCAGACATCTTGAGAACAAGTGTATTTCCTGAGGAACATCCCCCACAGGTGAGGAAACAGAAATATCCGCATGGATTAGACATGGCACTGAATGTGATTCTGAATTCAGGTTAATTCCCTAACAGATTCTCTCCATGTCTGTCCCCTGTGAGAACAGGTAGGACCAGGGATGTACACATTCCTCTGGTAGATGTGAGCAGCTCTCTGTGCATTCACTTCACAGAAGTGAATGGAGTGTGACTCACCTGAAAGTGTCGAAAATCTGAAATTCATTTCCAACCTCTTCAAGACTTTCAGTGATGCCTGGTCAAATTGGGTGCAGGATTAGAGTAATCATTGTACAGCAATAGCTGGAGTGACTGATAAAGGAGGGGGGTTGGAGTTTGGATCCCAGGATTTACTGACTGTGGTATCTTGGTAAACTCATTGAACCTCCTTGAGCCTCAATTGATTCATGTGCAAATGGACATTACAAAGAACCCTGACTCTCAAGGATGGAGCAATTGAGATAATTTGAGTAAGCACTTTGTCATCTACAAATAATCTGCAAGTGTTGGGGGGTGGTTTGCTTTCTCAGTAACTGTTCTAAGGGTGCCCTTTCCCTTTAACATTCACATTGTTGTATATGTGCAGAAACAGCCCTGGCCCCATGAGCCCCTCTGCCACTACTGCAGTCGATAGGTGGGCATCTTACCCAAGATGGGGACAGTGAAATCCCACGTATTGTAAAGGGACTGGCCCAAAACTTAAGTTTTCTCTTCTAAAACTTCAAAATAGTTTCTTCAGAGTTCTCTCTCCTTGAGTGGCTAACTAGATATTTCCTACAGACATTTGGATGGAAAATAGAAGAAAGAAGGAAATGAGAGAGCACCATCTGGATACTTTATAACATGGCAGACTTGATTCCTGCCCAGGCTGAAGGTCAAATGGCTTCTTACCCTTAGCACCTCTTCTCTTGTTGACTTAAGCTAACTCACGTTGGTTTCTAACTGCAGCTCAGAGCATCCTTAACTGAAATGATATATTCTGACAACATCTCCATATTTTTCAGTGTCTGTGATTCAGGTGCAATGCATTAGTGCAGGAAGGAAATAGAGAGATATACATATTGGAAAGACAGAAACAAAACTATTATTCTTTGCAACCAAGATCTTGATTTACCTAGAAACTCCAAAGAAGCCATGCATTCACCCAGTTATCCAAAAATTAATTCTTATGTGGTACTCTGGGTCTGGCATTGTGGAACGACTTGGAATTATGAGGGTATTCAACTAAATGGCCAATTACAAGATAATTGCATAACAGTAGGCTTTTATGTTAAATAAAGCATATTACAAAGTCTTTGATGTTGGACAAGGCTTGGGTCGGGGCCATACTGGAGGATTTCCTGTCCCTGATACATTCCTATGATTTTAGGCCAATGTGAACTCCCAGGTTGGTCTAAGGGTTGAACTGTATCTTCTCTTCTAGCCCATACATTGGAGGGACTTAGCTCACTATAAATTTCAGAATATGTATGACATTGCCTGCCAGTGCTGTAAGCCTCGCTGCATTGTTTTGATTCAAAGAGTTTCTCCCCATTAATGGATTCTATGATGTACTTTGAAGTTTGAGTTAAGTCTCAAGAACTTCCCATACATATCACACTGAGAGTGTTTTCAACTGTCAGAGCCCTCTGGTGACTAACACATCATTGGTGTGCACAGAGTCTCTCCCCTTATAATCACAACAAAGGGCAGCTCTCCAGTATGAGCTCCCAATGTCATCTCACGCTGCCCCTTAGACTAAGGTCGGCCAGGTGCTGTATCGTCAGTGGCTTTCTATCCACTGTGAATTCTCTGTGAACTGTGAGTTCCTGATGGATCTGCTGTGCTGAGAGAGCATTAGGTATTACATATGATTCCAAAATCACTGAACATCTCTGCAGAATATCACTGCAGAATAGGAAATGTATGTTTTCTGTAAGTAAGCATTTTCCCCCAGCACATTCCTTAACTCCAAATTTGGAAAACTTATAATTCCCATGAGATAAACAAATGCTTTTCTTACCGCTTCATCAAGAACTCAATTTCAAGGTAGCAGTTAGTTCCACTTGCTGAACCATCCAGTTTGTGCTTGTTTTCTTGTCCCTCACAACCATCAAGGGTCCTTTTTAGTACTTCAATAAATTGATCATATCTGGATTTGAAAAACACTGTCCTATGGTTGAGATCAAGTCACTAGTTTTCAACAATCAGAGGCCAGCACAGTACAGCCCGTTCCTGAAGGGCACACATGGCCACAACGCTGCATGCTACGAGACTGCCATTGTGTTTGATCTGTAGGATTTGAACCCTGACTCTCCAGTGAAAAAGCATCTCTGGAGCTAAACATTGACAGAAGTAAAATGACACTTTCCCATTCTCCTTGCGGTCCTTGTTCATGGTGAACAATGCACCTCACACATACAAGAGGGAGCAAGGAGGGAGAGCGGAGTCTGTCTCTGCTGTTACTGCTGGCTGAGAGATTCGGGCTTGCTGCTGTGATTCTGAACCGAATTGCTGCCTCCTCTGAGCCTGGAGTTGGGAGTGAGTGGGCGAGGACTCCCATCCCAGAGTGAGTCAACATCCTTTCTGCTAGAAACCTGCTAATACTCACTATCTGACTTCCTTCTTAGGGGCAGTTATCTGAAGCTCCCCACCTGGCTTTGCAATGAGGTGATAGAGGAGACAACAAGAGTCCAAGGATACACACCCCAGCTCCACACTCACTGAGAGCCATGCACTCTCACTCCAGTGTCCACAGTTCACTGCATATCCCAGCTGGGTATCACTCCCTCCTGCATAGTCACCTGTCCTATCGAGCTTATACACACCAGAGATGGTTGTGGTAATGAGACATCGTGTCCCTGCTCCTCTCTCTCTCTTAGGCCTCTCTCTCTTAAGTGCCCAGGCAAAAGTAGAATTTGGAGAACAGAGAACATCCATTCTATCTGATAATGATAATGGCATTTATTTTAAATCGTAAGATTAATATCATGTTTATTGTGTCACCCAACCCTGTGTTTGTATTCTCTTCATGTATCATATCAACCTCATATATCTCATCAACCTCATTAGAAAGGCACTACTCATTCCACTTTGTAGGTGGGGAAATTGAGACACAGTGTGATGATGTCACTTGTCCAAAGTCATACAACTCATCTCTGGCTTACAAAGGAGAGGCTCACCCTGCTCTGTGAGAGATCCAAGAGAGATCCAAGCTTCCTGTCCTGAGTGCAAGGGTGTTCTTAGGTTAATTCTTTCACTGTTTATTTGGGTGGCATTGTTTTTGTAATGAATGGTGAAGAGGACAGACACTCCCAGTACAGTCCAGTGCCTTCATTTGGGCAAAGGTGCAAGTATGGTCCCATCATTGCTTTTGCACCGTCAAGGCCAGTGGAAAGGTGCCATCTTGACAACTATGAGACTAGTTCTGACATGCGAAGACCCTTGGGATCTTGAGGAACCAACATGCTGGGATTCTTGCTTGACCATTAAAATCCCAACCCTTCTTGTGTGCCCATAGCGAGTATATAAGTTCTGTCTTCCCCATTCCACTGGTTTCTAGTGGCTGCGAAACTCTGCCCTTTATTTTCTTGTAGTATTTCTTCCAGTATCCTGATCTCCTTGTTTACAGAACACATTAGCTATTTGATGTCTCTACAGCACTATGGACATTGCTTCCCCATCTTGCTTCCTGGTCTCTCCCCAACTTTTGTACATCCATCCACATGCTTGAGTCCTCTTCTTTTTTAGCTCAGCTCCTTGGGTCTCAAATCCCAAGGCTTTAAATGTCATTTATATGCAGGTTCCCGAAGTTGCACCCAGAACTGTCCCAGGACTCCAGGCCAGTCTGCCAAGTCTTTCGTAGCATCTCCAAATCAGTACTTTCCCTGCACCTTCCAGCCAGGTTGTTCCACTGAGCTGTTTATTGCACTGATGTCTTTCAGATCTTCTGTATTTAGAAGTGGTTTTTTCAATAGTGAGATGTTCAGTGATTTTGGAGCCATATATAATACCTAATGCTCTCTCAGCTCAGCAGATCCATCATGAAATCACAAGAAGTTATTTCCAAAATAAACTTCTTTGCATGAAATCTTGCCATTTCGAACAGCATGCATGGACCTTGAAGGGATTTTGCTAAGTGAAAAAAGTCTAAGAAAGAAAAATGCTGTACAATTTCACTCATGTAGAAGATAAAGGACCAACACAAGTGAACAAACAAAACAGAACAAAAACAAACCCTTAGATTCCAACAACAGAATAGTGATTATCAGAAGGGAAATGGGTGGGGCTGAATGAAAATGGGTAAAGAGAGTCAATTGTGTGAGATTTGAAAGTAGACTTTGGGTAACAATCATAATGTAGTGTATTCAGATGTCCAAATATAAAGCATTAAAAACCACCACCAACAACAACAAAAACCTCTTAGACTAGGAGAACAAAATGGTGGTCACCATTGGTTAAGGGATTTGGGGGCTGGGCAAATCAGGTGGGCATCATAGACAGTGTATACAGATGTTGACTTACAGTGCAGGAGACCTGCAACCTATATAATGAGATAATCCAATGTATCATAACAATTAATATATATATATTAAAAAACAAAAACAAGAAAATTGTTTCTATTGTGTCTTCACTGCCAATTTTCCAGGAAGCCCTAGACCTCTCTCTAAGACTGTTGACTTATGGTCCACTGTCCAGCTCATCTGCACCCACCTTCTCCCATGGTCCTAGGCAGACCCTTCTCTCACCCCTACTGTGAATCCAGCTTTGCCTATAGCCACAGGGTCCTGTCCAGTGTGACTTGGTCCTCGCTTTCAGAATGCCCATTGTGCCTCTTCCCTTTGCTCATCAAGGTCACTGTCACCTGGGAGAGTACTAGTTTTTGCTTCTTCTAGGTTATCTCCAAGAGAAAAGCACCTCTGATACCCCTTGATGTCTTCAAAGCTGCTTTCACTTCCTCTTCCCATACCCTTGCACCTCATCCCCCTGGTCAGTCACTCATGACCACAGACCCTTAGAGTTGCCACATCCTACCAGACCCCAGCAGCACCCCTTTCTTGCGCCTGCTGTGTCTCCAGAACCCAGCACAGAGCAGGCTGTAGCTGTACCTCACCAGCATCCGTGGAGACAGCCTCCCCCTTTCTCCTGCTGGGAAGGCAGTTCAGCTCTCTCTTACTGTAGAGCTTCTTATTCAAGATGATCATCAACAACTCTCCCTTTAGCTAATCTGTCCTCCCTCAGGCTGCACTTGAACTGACACTGGCACAGCAGTTTTTGGCTACCAGGAGGCCTGTGAACAATCTTTCACTTAATCCCTTTCCCAGGCCAGTGGTGTCTCACAGGATCTGTGAAGCTTGGGCTTCAGAACCAGTGGATCTGGTTCCAACAGTTATACTGACAGAGCTGCGCCCCCCCCCCCACTGCTGGTGCCTCCCACATCCTGGCAAGAGTGTCTGCCTGCAAGGGAGACTTATTTTCCTCTGCTTGTTAGTTTAGCTCAAGAACATAATCCAGAGCATGGCCAATCAACCCCCTAATTTCCAAAATCAATGAACTGCTTCTTAGCATTTCAGAAGCCACTTTAAAAAAAAAAAAAAAGGTATGTCTGTACCTGTATCTATCATTATTGTCTATTAATCATCTGTCAGCTCCCTATGTGGATAAATTAGGAGCTGGTTTGAATGTTAAGTGCTTATGTGTTTGCTATTAGAAATAATGAAAACAGCAGGAAATCTCATGGGGGAAATAAGTTGATGTGTGGAGACTTTATTTTTAAGTGATCCCATGCAATGGAAAGACAGGGAGCGTTGAAAGTCTCTAAGCACAGTTCCTTCCAGCTGCCTGCTCCCACCAGTGTGCTCTTTGGTCACACCGGGCACCATCTATCTGGCTGAGGATGAGGAAGAGGATGGGGGGAGACGGGAATAATAGTATAGACCTGGTTCTGTCCCAAGACAGGCAGTGGAGCCCTCTAGCTACACTGAAAGTACTTCCAAGGGTCACTGGCATACTGCCAGTGTATATGATTCCCAGTTTGGGAAGTTGGGGTTGATCAGCAGGCAGGTGAAACCCTCACCTTTACAGTGACAGGTGTGGGGCAATCAGACCTTTCCCATATGCCTTTGTCTTCCCTCCCTGCCTACCTCTATGTCCCTCTCACCCATGGCCCCAGGCCACAGTGGCTCAGCAAGTAACCAGATATTGACAATGACAACTTGGGTTCATGTTCCTTAAGTTTCCTAAGGAACCCAAATCTATGCAGTAAAGTATGATGGCCCATGGAGGTCATCCCTGGAATGTAGGATCCAGCCGGGCATTTATTTGTTTGCAGAGTACAGAGACTAGGGTCATGCTGCCTCTTCTGCCTCCCTTGTAACCACGGTCCACCTTGGCCACAGGAACAGGCATTTTCCTTTCTTGTGTAACAGATGGAATTCGATTTCTCCCACCCCATGCCCCAACCCAAGACACAAGTCAGAGATGGGAAGTGATGTACTTCCTTTCCCCTGGGAGCTAATTCTCATCTACCAGAATTGCCTGAGGAAAAGCAATGTCTTTTCAGGGACCCTCGGGAGAGGGATGACCTGCCGGTGTAGCCTAGCTGCCTTGCCGTCATCGTGAAACACACTGAAGTGGACTGTTAAATCGCCCTGATGCCCGCTTGACTGTTCCAGGGGAACCGCACTTCAGACTCCCTGCCAAGTTGCTCTTTGAGTCATAGCACCATGAATGATTGTGCCCAGAGTCTTGGGGGTTGAGGGAAGGGTGCATGGGACGTGGGAGGCGCACTGGCATCTGGGTTCAGCAGTGCACTCTGGTCAAGAAAGGACTGGTGTGAAGGACTTGGGTGGGGGTTGGCACTGCTCTGGTGACAATACCTGATAGGGGAGATCCTGTACTGTCAAAACACTAACCAGGTCCAGAAAATTAAAATAAAAAAAAAAAAGAGTATCATCTTAGGCTTTGATTGTCTGCAAGAGTGACTGGGAAGACAGTCTTTCCGTTGGTTTGTTTTGATGATGCAGACTCCTTTGTAGAAATGTTTAGATGGATGAAAAATTCCTAAAATAACTTTCTTATTTTCATCAAATAGATCTTATCCATTTACCATACAGCTGTTTCCCCAAATGCCCCGTCTGGGTATCTTTCATTTCAAAGTGCTAAAATGCCAGGGTTTTACTCCAAAAATTCATTGCCACAATGATCTGCATTTCATTAATCATGTTTCATGGCAAAACTACAGAGCTGGGAACATTATTCTTCATTCTGGGTAGAAGCAGAGGAAGCAAGGAATGCCCCCATTGGGGTGTGTGTGTGTGTGTGTGTGTGTGTGTGTGTGTGTGTGTAATACATGTGCATATCAGTTCCTGTCGCTTTCCAAAGACCTTGTTCTGTCCTAACAGCCTCTGACAAAGGAGTGGTTTCCTCTGCATCACAAACTCTCTGATCACTGGCGCTCCAGGGTGGGCAGACCCAGGTTGCCTCTGGGCAGACAGCCCACTGCCCCAGGGGGTGGGTGAGCTGTAAATGGTTCTTTGTCACCGGTCTTTGTCATCAGCAACTAGAACATGCACTTATTTTTGTTAGGTGCTTGAAACTTTTGTTCTGTTTGTCATTCTTTTTGATGTGCAATCTGCAGTGTGTGAGCTGGGTATTTCCAGTACTTGCCATCACTCTTGGATCCGGGTGAAGTCCTCCTTTCCCCCAGAATGATTCTGTGTTTAAAAGAAAAGGTCACAGAGGAATTAGAAGGCCTTTGGGCAGAGGTGGGTGTGGTCAGGCCCTCAGCTGAGCATGGACACAGTTTTCTGGTCCAAGAGGCCAGGAGGAGAAAAGCACACAGCTTCCTCGCCCTGCCCAGGTCCCACTGAAGGCGAGGCCTGCCGTTCTCAGCTTGGCAATCCTGCTCCATGATTTGCTGATGGCGATGCTGTGTTACCACAACCCTCCAAAAGGGAAGCAGTTCTCCAGTCCCACAGAAAGCACCAGGGTGACAGTGCCAAGCAAGTAATACCCCCTCGCACCTTGCTACCTGACTGCAAGTCTCTTACCAGTTAACATAGGACAGACCCCCACTGGACACTCAAGTGAACTGGTGGGAGCAAAGCTTAAAGAGGAATTGAGAAGGATTTCCATTAAAACAACTTTCTCAAGAGAACAGTTTCATGACAGTGAAGACCAGCACCACAGTTTAAAGACTTCAAAGTGTAGCTTTCCTTTCATTGACATTACTAAATTGTTGCCCGGTAGCATTCTGGCTTCCCTTCAAATAAAACAGGAAACCTTCTTACATGTCCTAGTGTGGTCAGAACCCTTCAAGATAAAACAAAAATATGACATATTACCTCCTGACCCCTCCACCCCCTTCCACCTTACTCCCCTTCAATTCTTCCCCTTCTTCTGCCATCCACCTCTCATCTGTTTTCTCACCTTTTCCCTTCCTCTACTCCTTAAATAGATTGCATATAATTTCACATATATTTTGCATTTAACATCTCTATTTTTCTTTTTTTTGTGTGCGCTAGTCACTCATTCCTAGTGTGAGGCTCATAAACAATAAACCATATATTCCAGGACCACCTCCTTCAAATCCCTTCTGCCACAGTTCTCAAAGTGTGACCTGTGAACTCTTGGCAAGTCTCCAGAAACTTTCAGGTGTCTACAAGGTCAAAATTTTCACTTAAACATTCCTTGCCTTTTTCACTATGTTGACATTGGCACCAACTGTGCAAAGTCAATATAAGCAACTTATCATGATTCAAACCAGTATCATCAGACTGCCCCACTAGGTTATAGGGCTATAGTTACTTCCAATAACTAACTCTCTGTAAAAGTAAGTGCTACTTTCCTTAGGAATGCCCATGGTGAAATAATAAAATTTCTTAATTTTATTAACTATTGGCTATAGCATACAAATCATTTTAACAGTCTAAATACTTATGTTGCCTCTGATGATGGTCTTGGTTTGGGTACTAAGTTGAGTTGTGACGCCTATTTCCAGGGAATTCTGACCATTTTTACCTAAAGGAATGATGGATAAACTGGGTTTCTTAGATTTTGTTGCTTGGCAAATATTTTCTCAAAGATAATGAAGTGAGTCACTGTATGGAAAACAATAATATTTATTGTCAGTGGTAAAATTAAGCTATCAAGTAAATATTAAAAATTTTGAAAATGTGACCTAACCTGCTTGACAGTACTTAAATTCTTGGCTGATAGTGATGATGATTTGGTGAATGTGATGATTTTTGATATTACATAATGAGACATGTCAACATTTTGAAGTGCTTCACAAGTCAACAAAACAGTGTTTTCCAAATGATTAATTCATGATGGAATAAAAGCATGCCTGGATGAAAGATTCATTTGAAGTGTTAGCTAGATCAATAGATTTAAGAGTACAGACTAGGAAATGTTCATTGATACAATTTCAGATTCCATATCAACTTATGGAATCATTTTAAACATCATTTTAAACAAATGCATGTCAAGTATGGTGTGCTATCAAGGAAAAGTGTCCTATATGACAAAATACTATCACATGCTCCTCCCTTTTCTAACCACATATCTGTGTGAGACATGTTTTCTTCATGTACTTCAACCAAAATAACAGAGTAAATGCGGAAGCAGACATATGAATTTAACTCTCTTCTATTAAATCCTTAATTTAAAAAGTTTGCAAAAATGTATTTAGTGCTACTCTCCTCACTGTGCAAAATTTTATTTTGTAAAATATGGTTATTTTTCAGTAAACTATAATTTATGTCCCAGGTAATATGCTTATATTTATAGTAAGATTTTTTTAGATTGCTCAGCTTTCATTTTTGATCTGGTAAATGTTAATAGCTACAATCCACATAACCAAAAGTTATTTGTGGCCTTCTGTTGTTTGGAGCATCTAAAGGGATCCTGAAAATAAAAGATTTGAGAACTACTGTGCCACTCCAGTATCTCAGGTATCCCCCATGTTCCTGCTCCTAATCATAAGCCCTTAGTATTGAAGTTACCATTATCCTGTCTTCTCTCTGGCTCCTTCATTCTCAGCTTTTGTCTCTGTTGTATCATCTCTGTATGTATCCTTATGCATCATTCTTTAGCTTTATGTGTTTTCAACTTTATAAAAATTTAATTGTACAACAAATACTGCTGTCTTTTATTCAACATATGCTTTGAAGTTCATCTACATTATTATAGGGATTTGTTTTTCTTTCATATTCATTACTTTATAAATATTTAGTGTATGAAGATACCACTTTTAAAAATGCAGTCTGCTGGAATAAAGGCATTTGGAATATTTGCATTTTAGGTTCTCAGAATGGTGCTTTGTGCCTTCCTGAACTAATCCCCTAGTAGATGTGTGCCTGAGTTTTCCTTGGGGAAAATAACTATTGTGGCATTGCTGACTCATAGGATATATGTGTCTTAAATTTTAATAAGTAATGCTAAACAGTTTTCCCAAGTAGAGGTGCCAATTTATACTTCCATCAGCAATGTGTGAAAGATCTCTGCATCCTCACCAAAACTTACTTTGAACAGACTTTAAAGTTTGTACTTATGAGGTGGATGTTTGAATATCCCATTTCCCTGCTAATTAATAAAGTTCAGCACTTTTTCACTCTACTTACAATTGCCCCACAATGGAAGAAGTCCAAATGTTCATCAAAGGTAGAATGTATAGCTAAATTATGCTGTCAGTGCAAAGAAATGCCAGACTCTATCGATGGTGCTGTGAATAATCTTGTGCATGTTTTGCAGTAACCATATCTATATATTTTCATGGGGTGAATATCTAGGATTGAAGTTGCTGGTTTCAGGTCACAAGGGTATTTGTATGTTCAAAGCTTTGGTAGAGGTTGTCAAATGATTTGCTATAGAAGTTGTCCTAATTTGCAATCCCACAGCACAATTAACTTGTTTTTAATATTTATTTTGATCAAATTACATTACACAGGTACAAAAAAGTGTCAAGGATCGCGATAAAGAAATTCCATGTACATTTTAACCCATATTAAATAATTACAGTTGTTTCTACCTTACCTCACTTATTGTGCTTCTCTTTCTCTCTGTTTTCCCTCCCACCTTCTCCCCTCAATTGTTTTATATATATATATATGAAATATGTATGCATATATAGGTATATGCATGTGTATATGTATATATATGCATATGTATATTAATATATGTGTGAATATATCTTTTTTCTGAACTAGTTGAGACTTAGATACCATGCCCTTTTAACATGAAAAAATTTGATGTATGTTTCCTAAATGAGGAACATTCTCTTACATAATCATGGTACAGTTATTAAAACAAGGAATTTAGCATTAATACAATCCTATTATCTAATTCAGTGTCCACATTCAGCTTAGCAAATTCTCCAAAAAATGTCCTTGTAACTAGTTTCCTACTACCTGGTCTAGGATTCAATCCAAGATTTGTATTGTACATACTTCGTGTCTCTTTAGTCTCGCTCACTATAATTTTAGTTATTCTAGGTCAATTGCATTTTCATTTAACTTATAGAATCATTTTGTTTGCTTCTACACAAAAAACTTGCTGGAAATTTTTAATAGAATTGCACTGAATGGGAAAAACAACAATATTCACCTTTTAAATCCATGAACATAGTGTATCCTTGCATTTATTTAGATCTTCTCTAGTTTTCGCTCAGCAGTTTTTTGTTTTGGTGTAGAAGAAGGTCTTGACATTTTTATAAATTTATCACTAATAATTTTATGTTGTGCACAGCCACTGTGAGTTGATTTTTTAAATCTCCTTTTCTGACTGTTTACTGTTAGTATATAGAAATACAGGTGATTTATTTTGTATATTGACCTTGTAACTAGTGACCTTGATAAGTGCTAGTTGTAGAGCTCTTAGATCTGTCTATTCTGACTTCCATGTCATCTGCAAATAAAGAAGTTTTTCCTTTTCAACCTTTATCCCTTAATGGACAAACTGGGACCTCTTGTACAAGTATTAGGACTGGATACCTCATCTTAGGGTAATCAACTCAATATTTCACCATAAAGTATGATGTCAGATGTAGATTTTTTTTTAATAAATGAGCTATATTCAATGAGGAAATTATATTTTATTCCATGTTTATAAGCTCTTTCTGCAAATAACAATGAATATACATGAAATTTAGTCAAATGTTTTTCTCTCCCCCCGCCCATAATATGGTGAAAAAATATGACTGGTTCTTGAATGTTAACCCACCTTTGCATTCTTGGATACACTCTAATTGATCATAATTCTTTTTATATATTTCAGGATTCAGCTAGTCCTTTGTTTTGAATGATTATGTCTGAGTTTATAATGGTTGTTGGTCTGTATCTTTCTTTTAATATTCTTCTCTAACTTTGGTTGATTCAAGTTTAGAAGTGCTCCTTTCTCTTCTATTTCTGTAGTTTGTGTAAATTATTTCTACCTTAAATGTTTGGTAGAATCCCTCAGCAGAATGACTTATGCCCTTTTCTAAGAATTTTCATAGTGAATATAATTTCCTCAATATAGATTCAGAAAATCTATGGTTTGTTCAGACTTTCTATTTCATTTTGCCAGTTTAGCAAGCTGTAGTTTTAAAAGAAATTTATCCATTTCATCTAAATTGTCTAATTTATTATAATAAAGAAAATAATATTCTCCTACTATCCTTTGCATGTCTGTAAGTTCTGTAAGTATTGAGGTCATATCCCCCTTTTTTTTTTTTTTTTTTTTTTTTTGGGAGACTAGGTCTCGCTATTTTTGCCCATGGAACCGCAGGCTCTCATTGCCCCAGGTACCACAGACTCAAGCAATCCCCAGCCTCAGCTTCCCAGGTAGCTGGTATTACAGGTGCGCGCCACCACACCCCGCTATTTTTTTGGAACTAGTTTTATTAACCATTTCAAGAATAAATTATAGTTCTATCATTTTCTTTATTTTTTCCTTTATTTTTCTCTTTGATCTTAGCTATTATTCCCTTCTACTTAGAGAAGAGAAAATTGAATTATTTTGATTTGCTTATTTCTTATAGACACTTAAAAAACATACTTTCAACCTTTCTTCTTACATGTGTTTAATACTATAAATTTTACTCAAGGCAGTTCAACTACGTGTGAAAAATCGATCCTTGCTTTCAAAATCTTCAAATTTTCTAAATTTTCTAACTTAATTCCCTATTATTTCTTCTTTGTCCTATCCTGATCTATGTTATGTTTTCATGATCATTCAGTCTTAGTTATTTTCTGACTTTCCTTGTGAATTCCTCTTTGACCCATAATTTCTTTACATGTGTGTTATTTAGATGTTATACTCTGTAGAATTTCAGCATTTGGAATTTGATTGAAAGAGGTTTTGTGACTCATCATAAGGCTTTCACTGAGAGATGTATCCTCTTTTTACATTGAAAAAAATTTAGACTCTGCAGTTTTCAGGTGGAGTGTTCTATAAATGACAATTAGGTCATCTGTGTTGATGGTGTTGTTCAGAGCTTCTGTGTTCTTATTAAATTTTGTTTTGTATTTTACCTAGTTGTCCCAGCAATTCTTGAGAAGGAAATATTCAAACTATTATTGTGAATTTGTATCTTTTTTGTCTTACTATAATTTAAAGTTTTATGTATTTTTGACTTTATGTAATTATACACATTTAACATTGTCATGTCTTCCTTGTGAACTGATATTTTCATTGTAATGTTTATCTCTGGTCGCAATATTATTTTCCTTGAAACTTATATTGTCTGATGTTAGTACAATCATTCTAGTTATCCTAGGCTCAATTTCCTTGATCTACATTTTTCCAGTTTTTTACTTTTAAGCTACATACATCTTTATATATAAAATGAGTCTCTAATACAAGTCCATATTATAGATAATACAGATTTGGGTCTTGCTTATTTGATACTGTACAGAAATTTCAAATTTTTCATGGAAATGGATGCTCTCTGTGAAACTTGAGTTTAGTCCATTTATATTTAATTTAATTATGTGTAAGTTTAAATTGAATCCTCTTTTACTGTGCAAAAAGTCTTTTAACATCTTACAAACATGAATAATGTTTGTGTTAGTGTTTTTCTTAAGAATTCTTACCAGTTTAAGAGAATTTATTCCTAATTTTTTTAGTTTTAAGAAGTCTTGACTCAAGGTTTTTTAAATAATTTTCTGCTTCTATGTATTGAAATAGAGTTAATTATTTTTCTTTTTTTTAATCTACTGAGACAGTAAATTTCATAATATTAAATTTTTCTGGGAAGCCCAAGTTTATATTGATAAACCCAAATTTAACATGACCAAGATGACCCTGTAATTTATTTCATTCCCTCTTACTACCATTTGTATAGTTTCTTTAGAAGATAGTGCCAGCTTTGTAAAATGAGGTTAAGATTGCATTCTCTTATTCGCTACCCTGTATTTTGTAGATCTGAATTGTTTATGTTTTGAGGAACCCATGTGGACTTGGAGGTCTGTTTTTAGAAAAATAAAAGTATTTGCTTACTGATTTATTTAACAAGTGTTATAGAACTAGGTTTTCTTTTTTTTAATTTTTAAAAATTTTTATTTGATTTCACACACATGTGCACACACGCTATATATATATTACATTGTTGTTTACTCTGATAATCTCCCATCACCTAGGTTTTCTGTTGGGTTAAGTCAGTTTTAGGAAGTGTTCAGTTTCTCCTTTGGAATTTGCCAGTTTTGTCCATATTTCCCAATCTCATAGTCTTGTTAAAGGTTTACCAATATTACTTTTCTTTTCAGAAGACTAATTGTTAATATTGTTTGTCCTATCTGCTATTTTTTTTGTTTGTTTTATTGATTTCTGGTCTTTATTACCATCTTCCTTCTAATTTCCTTAGATTTAATTTATATTTTTTGATTAATTGAAAATACTGGCCCTGTTTTTGTCCAGTTTGTTGTCCTTGTTTTTTATATTAAATTTAAAGCATTGAGCTCTTCCTAACTATTGGTTTTACTGTGTTCCATATATCTTGATAAGAAATATTTTATTATTTTATTTAACCACTTTAAGTGGTTAACAATTTTAGTTATTACGTTTTTAACTCTTGTGCTATTGCATTTTTATTTTTACAGTGATTTCCTGTTGACTTTATCTAATTTTATTTATATTTTTGAGCATTTCATCTTGGAATATGTTAACCATCTATAAACATGTACAGAATAATATACTGAATCCCTATGTATACATTACACAGCTTCTATAATTATCAAATTGAGGTCAGTCTTGTTTTTTCTAATCATTTGCCAACTCTACCTCTTCTGTCATTTTGAAGTGAATTACATGAGTTTAGTGTGTTAACTATGTATTTGTTAGTTATCTAATATTTTATTTTATTTCAATAGATGCAGGAAAAACATATATTAATGTGTTTCTCTAACAAAGTATGATCAGAGGACATTATAATTTCAGTCTTTGAACAATTTTATTATATTCCTATGACCCAAAATATAATTAATATTTTATAAATACTTCATGTGTACTAAAAACATTATGTGTCCTGTAGCTCTTAGGTATTTACTTCTCTATATTTTTTAGCTAAAGTTTTCCAGTGGTATGTTCAAACCTTCTATGTCCCTACTCTTATTGTGTCTGGTTCCATCATTATGAAGTGATTCTATTCATCAATAGTAAACGTCTCTTACCTCAAAATTGATTTAGTCTGTTATTAACATAGCTACACCATTTTTTGCTCGTTCAAATTTGCATAGTTTCTTTCTTACTAACTTCTCAACTCTTTTCTGGACCTTTACACTTTAAATGTCTTTTGTAAACAGGGTATTGTTGAATTCTGGTATTCAGTCTGCCAACTTTCTGCTTTAAATTGGAGCATCTGGTGTCTTTACATTCATTTAATTAGTGACACATTTAGGTTTAGTTCCACCATCTCATCTTATGTTTTCTACTTGTTCCACATCTGCTTATTTCACAACAAACCTTTCTCCTCTTGTTTATTGCCTTCTTTTGGATTATTCCTAAAATTGATTTTTCAGAATACATCAAGACTTCAACCACTCCTTACCACCCCCACTGCTGCCATCTCGCCCAGACCATTCTCCTCCATCCCCTGCATAAACCAGTGGCCTCCTGACTCATCTCTCTGTTTCTCTCCTTCCTCCCACTCCCCTCCCTCCCCCGACCATCTGCTCACCAAGCAGCAGACAACAGAGCCTCTTAACATGTGAGCTCCATCATGTTACACCTCTGTTCCCAAGCTTCCTGCGGCTCCTCCTTTCAACAGAGAAAGTATGTTGCTTTGGGGACCCTCAAGGCCTGCTGGGCTGCTCCCTAACACTGGGTGGGCCTCAGCTCTGACCACCCCCTTATTCAGTGCACTCCCCATGCATTTGCCCACCTGCAGTTCCTCTAACAGAACAGGAGCTCCCCAGACATATGGACTCAGCGCCGATGTGCTCACACAGCTCTCTGGCTCACCTTGTCCATGCCTGTTTTCCAGAATCACTTTCTGAGGAAGCGTGCCCTGACCATCCCATGTAATGTGTGCTCAAACACACACCGAGCCCTCCTCCTGCCCTGGATCTTGTTCCAGTCTCTACCACAGTAGTGAGTCACCTGTCTTCCTCTGCAGTGCACATATTTATGCCTCTGTCCTTGTTAGGGAAAAAAAATCCCAAGCGGGGGAGGGGAGGGGGTTGTTTCAATTTGTGTCATTAACTGACACATCTCAAGACCTTCAAATAGGACCTGGCTCAGAGCAACCACTCAAGGGATACTGGTGAGCAGTGTGTGAAGTAACATCTTTCCCTTGTACTTATTTGAAAGTTATGTATTCTCATGTGTCTTATAGTTACCATAGAAATGACAGTAGGCATAGCTAACTAATCAAAGACTAACCTTAGTCCAGTGCAGTTATTTTCCTCCTGGATTTTACAGTGACTTGAGAACACTTTTAAGACAATCCATTCGCTTTTTTCTTTTTTTTTTTTTTGAGACAAATGACAGGCATAGATGAAAATTCACCTGCTTTGTGGGAAACTGAATATAGATTTTTCCGCATTAGTCTGAATGACAGTTCCTGACTGAAAGACATAGAACTTTGGCTTGTGTCCTTGGGAGTCCGCCAGCTTGCAGGTGTTTTTCAGGTTCCTACACTGGCTCTCACAGGTATAATGAAGATTGCAGCAGTTTCTGGTCTGTGATCTGAGGTATAAAAGTGCCTCAAGCATTCGAGCTCACTTCCTCAGACCCCACACTCAGAAATTCCCCTTGGTAAATGGGCAGCTGCTTGGATCATGTGTTTCCACAAGCCTCCCATCTTTCTCACCCAGTGGTGAGGCATCTTCCTCAGAGCTCTCACACCTATGTGATCACGTTTGCGATTGGAGCCAGCCTGCTGTGAGGAGCCTGGCATCAGTGTATGAGGGACCCCAGAGCGCAGTAGGTGAGGTGGAAGCTTAAGATCCTCATCTCAGAAACTATTTCAATGGTCTGAAAGGTGAGAAAACTCAGCTTTTCCACAGACTGCCCTAATCTCAAGGTGTAAAGGGTGCAGGGCAGGGCCCATCTGCACCCACGTGGTCCGGTCTGTGGTCTGTACCTGATCTGTGCCCTTGGCCTCTACCCCAGGGCCTGGCTGCGGGGGTACTTCTGCGCACCCCTAGTCATGTGGAGTGGCGCTTCCTGGTGGGCTGCATCGCAGGGCTCACAACAGGCAGTCTGGTAACGGGCACTCCAACCCCAGCTGCATGTACCAGCCTTGCTTCTCACCTCCCGGGGAAGCCGAATCTCTTTCCTGTCAGCAGACAGTCAGCCCCTACGGCCCGTTGAAATGAGCATCCTCACTCCGCTGCTCTGTCAGAGCACTCCCAGAACCCTCTGAAATGTGACAGGCTGCTGGGCTGGCCAGGGGTGGAGTCGGGGTCTACCCCGCCTCCGTCCATTCTCTCTGTGCTTGCTCAGATGTGCAGCCAGATTCTTTCCACTGAGGGTTCTAGTGACAGAGCTGGAAGATAATGCCTCCAGCAGTGGCTTCGAACCCCCCCCCCCCAGTGGAATTCTCAGCATTTGCTCCAGCCCCAGGCCTTCCCTCCACCCCTCCTGTCCCAGTTCCCATGGGCCCTGACTCACCACCTCTCCTGAGGCTCAGTCTTTATTGGTTCTTAATTATCCAATTAGCTCCTCCTTGAAATTCTCCTTTCACTTGGCTTTCTTGGCAAAAGTCACCTTTTTTAAAAAGACTTTTTTATCACAAAAACGGTAGAAGTTGTTATAGTCAGTGAAACAATGAAAAAGCATTTAAAGATGTTAACCACCCAAATTATACCTCCCTTAGCTAATAGATACCATGTGAAAATTATAGCTATACCTGTGCACATAAGAGAGTCTTTTGTACTTGCTTTCATAAGCAAATAGCTATGATTCTATACACATTTCTCTGCAGTATCCTTTCCTTGGTTCTCTAAATCATTGATGTTGTTCCAATCAACAAATCAAATCTGATTTATATTTTTAATATATTTACATATCTAGTTCCTCCAATTGTTCTCCACTATAAGCTAAGCATTCTGGTTTTCTTTTTCCTTTGTTTTATGGACAACACTGTTTATGATTTGGGGAATAAGTTCATACCTTCTCAAATATATGTCACCACACCACACCCATCACTAAAGCACCCAGAGTCCTTTCCCACCACCCATTGGACTCCCTCTTCACTTTGCCCTTAGCTCTAATTCACCTCCCCGTCTTGTAGCTTCTATAATGCAATCATATTCCTAAGGCTTGTTTTGGTTTAATTTCATCAGTTCCTTTGGTCTTGTTTCCTTTCACTGTATTCCACACGGTGAAATCATTTGATATTTATCTTTTTTCCTTCTGACTTGTTTCACTTAATTTAATCCCCACCAGCTCCATCCATGCTGGCAAAGAGTTCATCTTTTTTTTATCACTAAGTAATATTCCATTTTGTTACACCACATCTTTTTAACCCACTGCCCTATCATTGGGCACTTAGATTGTTACCATAACTTAACTATTGTAAAAACTGCTGCAATGAACATCAGAGTAAGTGCATATATCTCTTTGAATGAGTGTTTTTGCATTCTGGGGATAGATACTGAGAAATGAAATTGCTAGATCATATGGTAGATCTACTTGTAATATTTTGAGGAACTTCCATACTGTTTTCCATAGGGACTAGACCAGCGTACATTTCTACTAACAATATGCCCCCCAAAACCAGCAACAACAAATGCTGACAAGGGTGTGAAAAAAGGAAAGTAAAAATGCTGTGATTTTCTCCAACATCTGCTAATTCAAAAATTGTTCATTAGATATCATTAAACATTTTCTAATTCTACTGCTTTTATTTCTGTAAGATTAACTCCCTGAAATAGCATCACTGAGTCAAACTTTCATATTTTTAAAGTTTGAGTTATTATTTCCATATTACTTTCCAGAAAGGACTGAGGATGTGACCCAACTACATTACTGCAGAAATCAAGTCTGCAGCTTTCTGGATGGCCCCTGATTTGGTGTGTCCTCAACACGTTTTTGCTGGTGGCAATGGCATTTGCATCTTGTCAAGACTGAGCTCAGAGTGTGTGTCTTTCGAAGTACAAATGCCCTTATGAGTTTTCTTTGCTGTAAGCTGCCTGTTCATGTCTTTTGCCTGAATTATCATTGGGTCCAATTATCTTTAGCAGTTCATAGTATTTCTTTGTTTAGAGGGATATGAGCATCTTAAAGGCATGTATGTTACTATGATTTTTCTAACTCGTGAATGTCTTTTTATATTGTTTATTTTGTCACCTTTATCAATGTCTAGCTAAATGTTGTTATTATTTTCTTTAAAATATTTCCAAATATCTTGTGTTGCTTAAGGTTTTCCTCATGCTAAAGTTACACAAATGTTTTCATACATTTTCTTGTAAGATTTTTCAGATCAATTTTTTATACTTGCATCTTTACTATATCTGGAATTTATTTTGGTTTGTGGGTGGAATCAGGTGTATGTATTCTGTCCATTGTTTATTAAAGAAATTATTCTTTTCCCTATAAGCTAAAAGACCTCTGTGATATCCATTGGTTCCATATGCCTTGATTAACATAGTTTTGGGGTAAAGCAGAGCTTCCTGATTATTATTCTGTTCTTCCACTTTCTTGTCTGCTTTAGAATTGTATAAGTAGATGAAAGAGCTTAGGACAGTGCCTCTTGTGTTTTCTTTATTTACTTTAAAAGTTTAACATGTAACTATGGAAACTATCTGTAAAAATATATAGAATAATATACTGAATTCCCAAATACCCATCACCCAGAGTTTGTAATGATCAACTTTGTCAATTTTGATTTTTTATACCCTCCCCCACTACCCCCACAGCCACAATGATAAAAATGTTCACTACTTCCATTAATGCTATTACTATTCATATTGGTTCTTTCCTACATACTTCAAAATAATTGCATCTAATTCCTCAAAAACTTTTACTGATATCACCTCCTAGTCATGCATCAGTTTGGAAAGAACTGTAATTTTATGATGTCATCATCTCCTCCTGAAACTTGGCTCCATCAGCCCACCTCAGATGGTCAGTCTGGAAGGCCTGCTGGTATCTTTTCTTCCTCTTGACCTCAAAATGTGTTACTGCCATGTATAGTTGAGACATGAGTCCTGAGTTCTCTTGCTGGGAGCACTCAGGCAGCATTCTATCTGCAGCTGACTCCCTAGACAATTAGGACCATGACTTTTAATTTATTCAGCAGATATTTGTGTAGTGCTGTTCAATTTGTGCTGTGCCAGATGCTGGAAAGACAGTAATAAAAAAGCAGACCCCCAGGTTCCTGATATGTTGAGAGCACACCCATAGGACAGAGAGTAGAGTCTGCCCTAAACTGGTCTGTGCTATCCAGGAAGGCTTCCCGGAGGAGGTGGGTTTAAGTTGAATTGTTAGGGTCCCTAGGAATGAGAGAGGCAGTGGAACATGACTTGAAGATTGAGGGAGAGGAGGTCATGCTAGGAAAGGCATTCATCTGGGTAGACAAACCAGTATCTGCATAGATCCTGCCTAGGATCTAGGAGTGTCCAGTGAATGAGTGGCTGATGATGGATCTGAGGCTTGTGGTGGGAAGTCTCCAGTGCCACAGTGTGCTGGGCCCCTAGATAGTAATGACAATAATGTCATCATTATTGTCACTGCCCACTTCAAACACTATGCATGGGACTCTGTGCAGAGCCTTTCCTGTTGCTCTCATCTGCAACAAGACAGTGAAGTAAGACATAAAGAAAATGGAACTAAAGAAAGGAACCTACTTGGCCAGGTTTATACTGTCAGTATGATCATGAGGTAGGATTGAAACTTGGGCTATATTTTTCAATGTTCTATGTATTTTATGTTCTTCTCTCACAATAAAATCAGCTAGAGAAAAGAAAATGTGAGAATTCCCAAATGGAAGATTAATGTAAAGGTATTGACCCTCAAAGTCTTCCTGTTGAGTCGGCTGAGGAGAAGGAAAAGGAGAAGGGGGTTTTAAAGAATTCTCTTATAGATGAATCCTTACAGCTCAAACCTCTGTTGTTCAAGCATTCACTGTGCTTCTTGTGTTCTGGCTACTGTTCGGAAGGGCAACTAGAGATGTGCCAGCGGTTAACAGAGCACAGCGGGGCTGACATTTGGGGAAGATTTATTGCAACCACAGCACAACAGTAGATTGATGCTCCGAGTAGAGCACGACTAAGAAAAGGGCTTGCAACACTGAAAACAAATCAAAGCAAGTGTTCTATGGAAACAACACAGAGAGAAATACTTAAAAGTAATGAATGAGAAGAAGATAAAAAAGCAGCTACTGAGCTAAACCTGCTGTCTCCCTTCAGCTATATGATGGGTTACGATGCAGCTGGTAGAGTGATCTCTCTAAAGCGAAACAGCAAAACTTGCTGTGGGTGTGCTCCAGGCATCTATAGTGACCTTTTAGGTACCTGCAGTACACTTCTGTAGGAATCAACTTATTTCAGTCAGGTGTGATGAGTAGCTTCCTAACTTGAATCGTGTGTGCCAGTGGTTTACTAAAGCTGAAGTTACTCAACTAAATTCATCCTTACTTTGATATACTATTGTAAAATGTGGAAGCAGGTTGAAAATAGAGCTTTAGATAAGAGAAAAACCTCCTATCTCTTTAACCCCCTCTGGCACACTAGAGGGTGGGCAACAGCATGTCTCTCACCTGTAACCCAGCTTCCTAACCTCTTTAAAATGTCCCAAAAGATATATGACCTATTAGTAATGAATGTTGCCCCCATGAATAAATTCTCCTGTTATCACAAATCCCTGCATCCTCCTTGCTGTATGTCACCTAAGCTTTGCTACTTCCTCATTATATCGTTGTAACATTTCCTTCCTGTGGTATATAAGGGGCTTCACAGCTTCATTAAAGTTAAACCTAAATATGCTTCCCAAAATCTCTGTTCTGTGGGCTAGCCTCATAGATCACTATCAGTCTCTTCTGTCTCATTTCTTCTTCATTCCACAATCTACTCCTAACATACTATGAAGCATTGTGTAATTAAATCATATTTAACAAGGAGGCAGACTGTGCTGTTTCAACCCTGGCTTCCCCTTGACCGAGACTGGAGCCTGTTTTCTCCCCTCTGTCCAGGGAGTGGTGCAGTGTCTGTGCTAAGGCCATGCCTGCAGGCCCATCAGGAGCAACAGTAACAATAGCAGGTATGCCTGTGAGGCTCCTCCTGTTTAAAAGGTTCCAATACTGTGGGAGTTTTGGTGCTGGGACAGCTCCTGGGACCGACCACACCTGAGGGGAGAAATCCTATACTGTCAAAATAATAACAAGGCTGGAAAATAATGGTGGGCCATTTAAAAAAGAAGTCATTAACTCCTGGCTTGGTCTGTTTGGGAAGCTGAGCAAAGAAAATGATATGGGAACCTGGGGTGAAGGGAGGGGAGAGCAGGTGATTAGTCTGTTTTTTTGCAGTGTGGTTTTAATACCAAAGATGAAAGGAGATTGCTGGGAAGATGGGAAGAGAGAACTCGACCTGCCTTGTGCTGTCTCCATCTCTCAGCTCTTCCCAACTGGGCTACTGCTTCTCAAAGAGCTAGAACAAGTAGAAGAAGGGGCACACAGCAGAAAATATCTCTGTTTACATGAATATGCACAGACTTATTATCCACTGGAAATAATTTTTATCTTACTCTTTTTTAAAATAGATTTTCTTTCTAGGGCAGTTTTAAGTTTGTGGTAAAATTGAGGAAAAGGTACAGAGATTTGCAATACGCCCGTTTCCCATTCCCACATGCATGGCCCCACCCATCATCAGCACCCCCACCAGAATGGCATATTTGTTAACAAATGTGCATTGACACACAATACTCACCAGTGTCCATCATGTACGCTAGGGCTCACTCTTGGTGTCTTGCATTCTATGAATTTAGACAAATGGATGATGCCATGTCATGCAGTCATTCATGACCCTATTTCATTTCATTTTTCCTCCACTCCACCCTTGGCAATCACAGATCACTTTACTCTCTTGACAGTTTTCCCCCATTATTTGAAAGTGGTTCATTCCTATTTGGTGTGATTCAGTAGGCTATTGGGGGGAGGCGGGGGGCTAGAAACACACAGCTTTTTTTTTCCATAGAGGTTGATAGTCATAATCCCGAGGATCTTGCAGTTAAGAAATAGTGGTGTTAGGCTTGAGCCTAGTCTCTGCTTCAAAGTCCTCTCTGTCCTGCCCCTTTGCAGGAGCTGAGGTCACCCAGGTGGCTTGCTCCAGGAAATCAAGTTTCCCAACAGACACATGAAGGTTGAGCTGAGTGTGTCTTGCTAGGCCTCCAAGAAGGTAGAACTTCCAGAGCCGAGCACAGAGGGGGTGTTTGCAGCCTTGGAAATGGAAGGATGAACTCTTGCAAGAGAAGCAGACAGAAGTGTCCAGCAAGGAGGAAGGAAGCAGCAGTTGAGGCAGTGGGAGATGGGGCCTGGGAGCAGGGGAAGACGTCAGTGACCTTACTGGAAGGTAGGCAGGAGAGGTTATCTCATTCCATCCATGTGTCTGTAACAAGCTGCCCCAGACTCGGTGGCTGAAACAAGAGAAATGTATTTCTGACATTCCTGAGGCTGCACATGTGAGTCCAGGGTGCCAGCCTGCTCCTGAGAGCCCTCTGCCCTGGTTTGCAGATAACTGCCTTCCAACTGTGCCCTCACAAGGCAGAAGAGGGCTCTTCCCCTCATGTCTCCTTTTGTTATTATTAAATATTTTATCTGTATATGTATTTCACATCTTTGTATTCCCCCCGGGGATCACCCACCACCTTCCCTCCCTGATTGCTCCCTCCCATCCCTCCCCCCACTCCCCAGTTGAGTACTTTGGTTTGGTTGTTAGCTTGTTTGGACTTTTCCTCCTGGCCTTTTGCTTGTTTTTCCTATATCCCATATATTAGTGAAACCATTTGTTTTCTTTCTGGTTTCAGTCTCATGAATCTTCTTATAATCTCTCTCCTAACATCTTCATGTTGGGCCTTAGGGGCTTAGTATCTAGGAAGTTTGGGGAGATACCAACAACCAGTCCCTAGCAGGGATCATGAGGACAATGGGAGAATAAAGGAAAAATAAGGCATTGGGAGCATCAGTAGGAGATGCAGGGTGGAAGGCAGACGGCAGAGGGCTGAGGAATGTACACACAGAGAGGGAAATGTTAGAACAGATGTGGACGACAGGCTTGAGAAATCTGACAATGAGCGGAAGGCTGCAGCAGCCGGAAGCTGGTTGGAGGAGGCCTGGCGTCCAGGGAGGGTGTGAGCTGTGCTCACAGGAGGCGGGTGTGATCATGGGGGAGGTGTGTGAGCAAACTCCCACCAGGAATGCAAGAGCAGAAAATGGAATTAAGGGTGCAGGAAACAGGGGATTAACCCCTGAAAGTGGAGACCCACCATTAGGTGAGCTTGTTCTTTTTGTTTGTTGTTTTTCCAGGTGCCACATGGAATGTCCTTGAAAGTAAAGGTGTCAGGTCTGGTACAGTGTTTTTGCTTGACAAGAAAAGAACTTGAAAGGAATAAGCATTAAAGAGCCATGCTCAGCACGTACCTTTCCACAGCCCCTTGTTCTGAGCACTTAATGAACTGCCTTCCCCGTTCCTTGAGATTCAAGCATCTCTGCTGACATGCCCAGCGGTGGCCTAACCAATTCCCTGCCATGTCCGGGCTCTGAGCTTTCTGTGCTATTGTCTCTTCTTTGACCATGGTCAATGTCAGAATTAGGTTACAAATCACACCTAAGAGTTCATGCTGTTTTGATAAGCTGTGAAGCATCCCAACAGCAAACTTCTCAATCAAAGCATGTGGCTGTGCTTAACTGACACTTTCCAGGTGATTCCGTGCTGGGCACCAGCCCCTGGATCCCCATAGAGATTAATTGACATGGCTTGATCCCTCCCAGAATTTATATGCAGTAACATTAAATGGAATTCAGAGAGTGGGAACGGAACTTGTCTTCAGTTTTGAGAGACCAGAGTAATGCAGGTGTCATTCAGAGGTGAGAAATGTCAGATGAGTGAGGCATGATTGGATTAGAGCTTTAAACATAGAAGACACTGGACACTGATGTGTAAGTGCCAGTTCAAGCCTGGTATGGATAAGACTTCCAAGGAGGAAAGCATGGGGAGAGAAGAGAAAGGAGGACAAAACCCAACTCTGAACACTTGAACTTTCATAGATGAAGAAAAGCGGAGCCAAAACAAATAAACAAAAAGCCAGTTTCTAGCTTAGGGCTGAGGACTGTTCTGAAATGACAAATCTGAATGTCATCAATAGAGAGATGACAGTTGAAGCCTTGGGCTCAATGGATATCCTTAGGATATCGATTAAATTGTTAGCTAAAGTAGCAGCACTCAAATCAGGACTTGTGCCCCCAGAGTTGATTCACGTAAGTCTACTGGGAGCTGCTTTAAGTCACTGACCAGGCTGATCGAATAGCTGCCATCTGGAAAGCCACCTGCCATTTACACACCCAGAGCCTGCTCTGTCTTCCTCAGCTACTGACTCCATCATTCATTCACTCAATGAACAGATTGATGTTGGACTCCTACTTGGAGTCAAATACTGAGCAAGGGGTGGGGAATTCCATGAGAAAGACATGGGCTTGAGGGCAGCACAGAAACTGATGGACAGGTCATTTGCCCACAGTCCCAGACACAGAAATGGTGTTCCTAACAACCCCAGAGCTGCTCCGTGGGCTTTATGGTTGTGATCTGCCAGTGGCCACCATTCACTTGAAATGAAGTCTTATTTATTAAAAAAATATTTTGTTGAAGTAACTCTATGTTATGACACTGTATAAGTTCCCGGTGTGCATCGTTATAAATCAGCATCTATCTGGACTCCATCACGCTGACCATTCCAAGTCCTAGCCTTCATGACACAGTCAATCCTTTTACTCCACTGAGCGGGAAGACCAAGTAGCTCTCATTCTGACTTAGAAGTCGTTTGTGTTGCTTTGTGTGAGACCAGATTCTTAATGTCCTTCACTAGAGAAAAATGAATTAGACACTAGAGAAAATGAACTAAGGTTTCTTAATGGATATTCCATTTTTTTCTCAATCAATGCCCAAAAAGTCTAATTGTGACTGAAGACCATGCAGCGAGTAAGAGAACAGGGAAGGTATATGGATGGAAGGAAGAGTAGAAACTCAGCGGAAGAAGTATCTGAGGCCATTTTGATTGCACAGAACACACAGGGAGGCTCACAGGCTCTGCTTTCTTACAAAGTGCATGTTGGAAGCAGCTGCGCCCTGGCCTTCACCCAAACATGGGACAACACCCCACACCTCCCCTCAGTCGTCAGGCCATCTGCTGCCTTACGCTGTATCTTACACCCGGAGGATCCTAAGAGTAACTCACACATGCACACACACACATACACACACACACACACACGGTAATATAGAAATAAACAGCAACTCCAGGGGTTGTGACACAAATGGAGCTTAGTCTATAAAAGGTGGGTGAAATTATCCAACCCCTCCCCCCATCTGCTAGTATCTTGTGAGTCACCTCAAACTCTTCCACAGGCCTTTCTCTGTTTGGGAATATTTTAATTAATTTGCCATTAGTATTATCATTTGCCTGTTTATTAAGCCTTTACAGGGAGCAGTGACTTTTCCTAATCACCTGGGTGCAAAATACATGAACATTTAAACTTCAAAAGACAAAGGAATTTGATTGGCTCCAGCAAGGTGATGGGGCTTGGAGATGAATGACACACAGACATTTTTTTTTCCAGTTTATCAGACTTTTTTGCAAAAGAGTAAGAGCAGTCCATGTCTGCTTTTTTCCTTATTGGCAAACACACCATAGATGGCCCACGACAGACTACACTCTTCATACTGAAAACCCCTTCTTCTCTGGCCAAAAAAGTTGAGTATAAGATGTAAGACATTTCTGTAGAAGTGTAGACTTCATTGTGTCCTGTTTTTGCCAGACACTGTATATTAATGAACAAACAAGTGCTGTGTCCTCACAGGAAATACATTTTAAGTGGGGTGGGGGGAGTGAGCCATAGCTGCGATCTACCTGTGTAATCTAAGGTGACTAGTGACCAATGCTGAATTGAACAAAAAGAGCAGAAAATAGTTTTTCAGCAGTGAACACCTATGGTGGGAGGAAGAGACAAATGATGATTTAAATAAGGACATGGGAAAGTCTCATCCTCAGGAGATTGTGAAGAAGATCTGGGGAAGGAAAGGATGGAACAAGAGATTTTGGGGGAGGGATGATTTTCATTCTTCAGCTAATGTTTAGAGAGGTTCCAGTGTATGCTCAATAGGTCAGATTTTGAGCACCACCCCCTTGTCAGCTACTCAAGACAGATTCCAGAGTGTCCTGGAGAAACGAGAGCACGGACTTGAGAGACCAATCAAGGGCATGTTCTTCCCCCCCTTTGCCACTGCTGGGCCATGGCACACAGTTGGAGGCCCCTGTTTCTCTCCATGCCGGTCCTGTCTCCTCACATATCCTGTGCAATCACTTGGTCCGTTGAGTTTGAATGCCAGTGCATCTCCTTTAAGATCCCCAAATAAAGAGGTTAATATAAACTGTGGTGTTGGAGTAATTGAGCAATAGAGATAATTAATAGGTCAGAATGGTAACCAGTTCAGTTTTCTAATGCCTTTTCTCTGGTGGCATCTTTCGATTTCTGACTAAAACAGATGATGGGGTTTGTTTCCATAAAATGTGTTGCATTTATGTGACTTTCTTGAAAACCAGTGGGAACAACAATGTTGTATCTGTGTCTCACTCCACAGCTAAGATGTGGGCAGTGTCCAGGTCCTGGTGTGCCCTTGGTATGCAGCAGGCCACTGAGCCAGGAAAAAGCCAGTGCAAGGGAGTTGATGAGAAATAGCCAAGAATACTTCAGGTGCATGCCACTTGGGATCTTAGGTGAGGAGGAAGTGAAGATATAAAGTGAAAGGATGTATTGAATGATCTTTATGATCTTTATTTTTTATTTTTTCAACATGCCAGGAAGACAAAACAGGCAATTTCCAGATCCTACATTCCTCTCAAGGAACATGCAAAGGAAGGAAAGAAGGATGGATGGATAAATGAGTGGATGAGTGGGTGGGTGCATGGGTGGATGGGTGGGTGAATGGATGGGTGGGTGGGTGAGTGTGAGGATGGATGGGTGGGTGGGTGAGTGTGAGGATGGATGGATGGATGGATGGATGGATGGATGGATGGATGGATGGATGGGTGGGTGGGTGGGTGGGTGGGTGGATGGGTGGATGGATGGATGGATGGATGGATGGATGGATGGATGGATGGATGGATGGATGGATGGATGGATGGATGGATGGATGGATGGATAAATGAGTGGATGAGTGGATGGGTGGGTTGATGGGTTGATGGGTGGATGAGTGGATGGGTGCATGGGTGCATGGGTGATTAAATAGATAAGTAGGCAATATTAAAGATGATGATTGTGCTACAGAATGAAATAATGAAGTACTACAATAAAATAATAGAGAGGGTGGTTTAAACAGGAGAGTTAAAAAGACTTTGTGGTGAAACTGAAGCAGACATTAGCATTAAAAGGAGGATGGGAAACTACCATTGCTCTTCCAGATAAATTTAATCACTAATGCAAGGTGAGCAGAGTGCCTGGCATGGATGGGGTCAGAAAGGCTCACCCTTCAATGCTGCCCAAGGGCAGCCATGGCACCAGGTGAGCCTGCAGAGGTAGTAGTCAGCGACCACAGGTCTGATGTGGGTTGAGGAGGAAGTTCAGATTTTATTCCAGGACAGTGGAAAGCCAATCGTGCATCAAGCAGGGAATGATAGGATGTAATTTATGTTCTTCAAAGATCTTTTGGACTGTGTGGAAAGGTTTGGAGGAAGGGGCAAACTGTGGTTTACTGAGGTGAATAAAGGCATTCACACTGAGACAATCGATCGTATATTAGCTAATGCCTTGCTGCTTACCAGGAAAGTTACTTTTTCAAAAGTGTGTAGCTAGACATTGCTTTGGAGAAGTCCTTCATGAGCCTATGCATTCGCTCTACATAGGGCACTCTTAGGGTCTATAGATACTTCTTGTTCATCCTTTTTAAACTGAGCTTTAACATACCTACAGAAAAGTACACTTCAAAATATTCAGACTCTCATGAGTTATAAAAATGCCAATATAACTTTGTAATCACCACTCACTAAAAAAAAAAAAAACAAAAAAAAACAGAATTTCCTAAGACCACTCTAACTCTTTGCATTTCCTCCCCATCCTCCCTGCTTTCTCCTTTCTCTTTGCTCCCTGATATCATAATCTTTAACCAATAGATTATTTTGCATTTTAAATTTCATATGATGAGTAGAACTGAGTGGCTAACTGACCTGGTGGTACACACAAAAATCAAGCCATTTGTTTCAGAAATCCTTTTCCATACCAAATTCATGGCTCTGTTCCTTATCATTATTTTCTAGAGGCTTTATTGTTCTAACTTTCAAATTCAGAAATACCATCAACTTGGATTTTTGCATGTGCTGTGAGGAAGAGATCAAGATATATTTGCTCATTAGACTGTCCTGTTGATGTGATACATCACTGGAAACAAATCATTTGTCAAGTAATCTACAAGTTCATTTCTGTCAAATCTGACACCCCTCATAAAGCTGAGTATCACAGGATGCCAATATTGGAGTCTTGGAATGTTGCTCCCAGTGTGAAATGCTAGATCAAAATGCACTAGATAGAAAGGAAAGGAACTGGAATCACTCCCCTGGTTTTTGGATTCCTCGAACTTGTTGAGGATCTCAAAGAAGGATGAAGTGTGGGAGGAAAAAAACTTCAGTGATGAGAATCTTGAAAAAGCTAAGAGATGCCAATGTCAACCCCTCTGTCTAGGGGGGTGGGGTATAATGAATTGGGAGGCACCTCTCACCTGGGAGAGATAGCCCAAGGTATGTGACACCTCTTGGTTAGAATCAGAGAGGGTCAGTGTCTGGACCAATCTGGGCATCTAGAGAGCAAGAAGAGGGCCCAGCCACACTCTTTTAGGCTGTTGGAGAAGTGTCTGTGCTTTATTCAGCTCTGTCACTGGAACCACATAGAAGTCAGATAGGTCATCAGATTACTAAAATGACAGAAACTGCCAGTTAGGACAAGCATGTAGCCCCCTGGGTCCAGGAAATGACAGGCAAGTGACCCTGCCATAAAAATCTCCAAAAAATAAAACAATGAAAATGCCCCATCAGGCAATCAGCCTTTAACATCTGCCAGACCTGAGGGCAGAAGACAGGGTACAGAGTCATCTCAGGTCCAACTTCTCTCCTCCTTCCTCCTTTTAGCAGAGGATACCCTGCTTCACCCCTTGGTAGCAGCTGGGGCCTCCACCAGATCCTCAAAGGCAGTAGAAGGTTTACCTTTAGTGAAGACTAAGAGATGGAAGTGTTGATGAATGCACAAGACAAAGTACATTCCACTTATGATGCAAACTGAGTGCTTAGCCTGGGGGCACACAGGACTCTCATGAGTGGAAGGAATGACCCTTCTGAATTCCACACTCCCCTGCAACACACACACACACACACACACACACATTTTAAAGGGAAAGATAAGCCAGGCCTGGTGGCACACCTGTTGTACAAGCACTGGGAGGAAAGAGGCTTGGAATTGCTTGAGTTCACAGATTCAACTACCCCAGGCAACATAATGAGACCTGACCTCAAAAAAACAGCTGGGCACTGTGGCGGGCGCTTGTATCCCAGCTACCTGGGAGGCTGAAGCTGGGGGTCGCTTAAGTCCGCGGTACCCTGGGCAACTTGAGTCTGCAGCACCCCAGGCAACATAGTGAGGCCTAGCCTCAAAATAAATAAATAAATGAATGAATGAATGAATGAATGAATGAATGAATAAATAAATAAATAAATAAATGAATAAATGAATGAATAAATAAATAAATAAAAGGGAAAGATAAAAGCCAAGTAGCAGTTTTGATTGACTCCTGTATATACTTCTCATTCAGTCCTGGGAGTCACTTCCTGGGCAGATGAGGTTCTACTCAGTATTATGTGCCCAGTGCTGTCAACACCTGTGTGGGGTGACCCTCCCACTAGTGCCAGGATCTGGCCATGTGCCCTGGGGCATGGCTCTGCTTCCTTCTGCACCACTGTAACAACTCAGGCACTCTTTGCTTGAGGACAAGGAGTGAGATACACACTCACCATCTGCCAGAGCAAAGAAAACATTTCCCCTTCCAGCCTCTGCCCTGGTAATTGGTGGCTTTGCTGCTTAAAACTTACCCAGAAGGAGAACCGGAAAGAGTGCAATTGATGCATCTTAATCTGCAGTGACACAAGCAAAATGCATTACTTGTCCCTTATTTCCAGTTATCTCCAAGGTACATTATTCTCGTTTGTTTTTTGAACCTCAGTACAAACCTTGCGATCTGCTCTCCAACTTAAAACTGGTGGCATTTTGCAACATTGCTAGGAAGAAAAATATCTTGCTCTGAGGCCTCAGGGAGGCAACTTTCTCATTCTTGAGTTTGTATTTTTCCATTTTTCAAGACTCTGTAGGTATTACAGATATCATCATGCAATTTAGAATTTATTCCCCCAGGAGACTCAGGTGACTTCAAGGTATCTTCAAGGTGATTTATAGCCAGTGAACTTGGCAGAATTATAGAGTAGTGATAAGAAAAAAGGTAAAGCAAAGGAGAGAGAGTTAAAAAGGGAGGAAAACAATTTTGAGCAAGGGATTTAGAACCAAGTGATGTGGTTTAAAGAACAGGAGGAAGGTAAGTGACTCTGACACAGAGCAACAGAGCATGAAGTGCTGCCCTGCCTCCTGGCAGGAGACTGACTGAGGCAGGAAGTATAGACAGAGCCCAGACCCGCCTGCTCTGCACCCCTGTCAGCCCTGAGAGAATGAAACCAGTACAAAGCAAAATATACAAATTCAATACAGAAGTTTTATTAAAACTGTAGCCCAAGAGACACTGACTCAAGAACCCTTTGAAAGTCCAGAGTTACCTGGTCTTGAGTCAGGGCTTTGAGCCACAAAAGGGGGTAGTTCTCAGTTTAGCCTTTGCAAATTAGGCTAGAAGTCAGTCCATTCTGATGAGTGTAATATTATGCAAATTAGGTCAAGGTGAATTTGCATGGGGTTGCTTAAGTTTTCGTCCTGGCCAGTAGGTGGCAACTGGCATGGGTCTCAGCTCTTTCCCACAGGAGATGGGCGTGCAAGGACTTGCCTGGACCTGGTGCTCACTAAGAACCTATTTTAGTTGCAGGGCCCAGGTGACTCCATTTTGTTCCTTCTTGTCACCCTGAAAGAATCACTCAAAATATGAAACCCCCTTTCAAGATTGCTGGGTCCTCAGCCCTTCTCATTGCTCCCCCTTTTCAGGTGGGCTGGTTCCCATTGTTACTTTGGAGCATGAGCTCATGATAAGCACACTGATCAGGGATGTTTAGCCTGGAGCTCACTCCTCACTGCTCATTCGCATTCTTTCTTGCTCACATGAACACTCTAACCCCAACCCATTCCCCATGGCCCCACAATGAAACAGAATGCAAAGAATACTCAGTTTCCCAACCCTGAGACCCCTGACCTGATGATGTTACCTAACCCTTACCGCCCAAAGATTTTTATCCTACTTTCTCTTCTAGAGCGATTTTACAGGTCTGTATTTTACATAGAAATCTCTCACCCATCTTGAGAGATTTATCTCAAAGACCTTTTTATACATTATTCTATATAGAATTCAACGTTGAGGTTCTCTGTTTTAGTTTGCTTCGGACTTGTTTGCTTAATTTTGTTTGTTTTGTTTTGGACCTGTGGATTTTTTTTTTTGGATGTATGTCCAAATTTCAAACAGATACTCATTTGTTCAAAAGAGTGTTCCTTCTCCATTGAATAACTTTTTCATTCTTATAAAAAATCAGTTGTCCGCACATATACTAAAATTGGAGTGATGTGGAGAAGATCACTATGGGTTCTGTGCAAGGATGACATGCAAACTTGTGAAGCATTTCATATTTTTTTAATGTCACTGAACTGTCCGTTTAAAAACAGTTAAGATGGGAAGTATGTGTTTTATATATTTTATTACCATTTTAAAATTTCATAATGTAATATTACAACAACCATTGAACTATATACTTTAACTGAGATGATTGTATAGTTTGTGAATTAGATCTCCATAAATTTGAAAAAATGCAGCCAAAGCAAAAATGTATTGACTTTGCTTGGGTAGGTCAATTTCTGTGTTTTCTGTATCACTGACCTATGTAGTCATATAATAAACTATAACTGTGTAAGTGCATTGATGTGTTCAGTCTTAACATCAGGTCAAATGATTGATCCCAGTTAATTTTATTTTTAAAAATCACTAGCTTTTCTAGTTTCTTTGTATTTCTATTTCAACCATAGAGGCAGTTGCCAATAGCTACATAAATGTTGCTGGGATATTGATAGAAATTGCATTAAACTTATAAGCCATTTTAGAAAGAATAGACATCTTTACTATTTTGAGTGTTCTAGCCCGTAACATAATACTGTTTCCATTTATCTAATTCTTCTTTTATTTCTTTCATCGGTGTTTTATAGTTTAAGTATACAATCCTGTATATGTTTGGTTAGATTCATAATAAGCATATTATTTGTTTACTGAGCTATTGTAATTGGCATTGACTTTGAAATTAACCACATGTGCACTGCCAGAATGTAATAATGAGCACGTGTTCATTGTTTTTGTCACTCTTGCACAAAAATAGTTCAGTCCTTGGACACACCTATATGTTCTAGTGATCTTTGCAGATTTGGGGAGATTATCTATGTAGAGAGTCTTATCATCTGCAAACCAGGGTAGATTATTTCCTCTCTTTGCACGCCTTTTATTTCTTTCCCTTACCTCCTAGTGCTTGGCTGGGATTTCATACTATGTTGAATGCCTAATGAGAGCAATGCCCTTGCCTTGTCTCTGATCACAGTTGGAAAGCATTCAGTTCTTTACCAGTCACTGTGATGGAAGTAAGGTTTTTCTCTAACAAGTTGAAAAATTTTCCCTTAATCCCTAGTGTTCTGAAAGTTTTCATGATGAATAATGTGACTGTGTGATTTGTCACCCTTAAGCCTATTAACATGGATGATTACATTGATCATTTTTTAATATTGAGCCCACTCTTGCATCTCTGGAATAAATCCTATTTGGTCATGGTATAATATTAATATATATTAGTATAGGTGAGAGTTAAGGATGTATAGTTCATGTGTTTCATATTATATAAATATATATTTCATTCATTCATGAAATTTTCATATAAAAATATACAAATTTATATATACATATATAGAACATATGTGGGCACCATGGTTAGGTGGGATGTGTATGTGTATTATATTTATTTGTGAAATATATTATGTATTAATGTTATATCTACTTATATTCAGGAGCAATCATAATTATATTTTTTATATATTAAGTTTCAGCTTTAGTGAATTTAGCTTTGGATAATACTTAGCTTAGTAGTTAGCTAAGGTAATATTGGCCTCATAAAATTATTTGAAAACCGCTACTTATGTTTGTGTTTTCTGGAAGAGACTGTGTAGAGGTGGTTTTAATTCTTTAAGCATGTAGGATTAGACCTAGAAGAAATCATATTAGCAGGAACAAGTCAGAAAGAAAAAGACAGAAACCAAATGAGTTCACTAATATATGGGCTATAAGGAAAACAAGCAAAAGACCAGGAGGAAAGTCAAAGCAAGCTAACAACCAAACTAAAGTACACAACTGGGGGAGAGATAGGAGGATGCGAACAGGGAGGAAGGTGGTGGGTGATCCTCAGGGAATACAAAGATGTGAAATATATATATATATATAAGTACATACATAATATTTAATAATAATGAAAAATTACATAATGCTTCCACTTATTATAACTACCAGCAAAAAATTGGATTAGAGGGAATTCCACAATGTTAAGGAGAAGAATAACTGTTAAATGAACATTTCAACAAGTATTTTTTTTTTAATTCTTTAAGCATGTAGTGGAATTTTTCAAACTTTAGGAACAAGGCAGCTCAAAAGAGATTTCTCATCTGGGAGATTGGAAATTACAAATTGAATTTATTTAATAGTTACAGGAATTCATATAATCTATTTCATATTGAATGAGTTGTGGTAGCTTGTGCTTTTTGAGGAACTGGTCTGTTTCATCTAAGTAACCATGTTTTTTGTATGCAAAATTGTTATACTTTTCCTTTTACTATGCTTTTGCTTCTGAAAAATCATACCAATATCCCATTTTATTCTTATTATAGGTAATTTGTATCTTCCTTTTTTCCTTTGTCAGTCTTCTAGAGGTTGGTCAATTTTATTGATGTTTTTTCAAAGAATCAGTTTTTCCTTTGCTGATTTTTCACTATTATTTTGCTGTTTTCAATTTAATTGAAAACTATTTATTATTTTCTTCCTTTTGCTAGCTATGAGTTTATTTTGCTAGCATCATAAAGTGGGAACTTAGATTATTGACTAGAGACTTATTCTTTTCTAATGTAAGTATTTTGTACTATAAATTTCCATTTGGGCAGTGTTTAGATGTGTCTTTTAAAAAAAATGAACCAAGACAACTCCCTCACACCATGTACAAAAAAACAACTTAGAATGGATAAAAGACTTGGATGTAAGACCTGAAACCATAAAATACATAGAGGAAAACTTGGGCAAAACCCTCCATGAATTATAGTTTGGAAATTCATTTCAGGACACATCTACAGCTGGCAAAAAAAAAAAAATGAAGGAAAACATAAACAGCTGGGACTACATCAAACTAAAAAGCTCTGTACAGCAAAAGAGACAACAACCAAAACAAAAAGAAATCCATCCAAATGGATATTGTATTTTTAATAAACAGGTATGTGTGTATAAATACATACATATATATATATATATATATATATATATATATATATACAGAGAGAGAGAGATTTCTTTTGAGTTTTCCTTTTTGACCTATGGATTATTTAGAGAGATTTTCAGTTTCTATGTCTTTGGAGATTTTTTTTATCATTCTAGTTTGATTCCATCATGGTCAGAAAATGCACTCTATGAATCCAATTCTATGGAGTTATAAGAGTATCTCTAGATTTTGCATTACACATGGATACTTACCATAGCCTACTAGTATTACTATTTGGCCAATTTTAATGAAATGCAGATGCTTTACCTCCTTTTAAGTCTCTTTACTCTCTTCTATCTGTACTTAAATATTTTCTCTATGTAGTACTTTGACAATCACATCAATGTAATTATTTTTGCTTCAACTATAATTTAGAACATAATATAAAACATAGTTTAGAAAAGAAGGGAAATGCCTCCTACTAACCAAATAACCAAATTTTTAGTCTTTCCATTGTTTGTATATCCTTCTTGATATTCTTTCATTTGCATTTTCTTTTCTTTTTAGGGTCTTCCTTAGCCTTTCTTTTAGGGTAAGTCTATTAGTGACAAATCCCCATTTACTTTGTTCTTTGGTTCTGAAGTGCACAAAACTATGGCTAACTTTCCTCTCCTTCCCCCCAGCCTTTTCTCTGTCAGAGTCCCTGGAGGTGATGGGTTTTCCATCTTTTAATCATAAAGTCATGAGGTCTCTCTGTCCTTGAAAGTAAAATTTCCAAACCTATTTGATCAGCAAATCTCCCTCAAAAGGTTTTGAAAACTCCACTATTACAATTCATAAAAGTATTTAATTTCTTTCTCTATCTCTGATAAACCTGTGTTTCAAGACAGTATTCTTTAAATGAAGAGGGATTGAGAAAAGCAAGCATGGAGACTTAGGGCTAGCTGATGACCTCTGTGATTCTGAGCATAAGTCAGGCTTAACCAGATGAACTGCAAAGGAAACTGAATGTGGCTGTACCAGAATCTACCCATCTGTGGATGATGACCAGACTTGAATAATAATGCTGGGTAGGGAGGTCATGGGAGAACCTGACATATAAAGAATTTCTTTCCTATATTAGAACTCTTAATCTATATAGCATAAAATCTTAAAGTGACTCACAAGGCATGAGCATTTCAGTGTTTAGCATAAGCTATGTATTAGGGGTGATAGGTTCAAATCTTTGCGATTATATGTTTCCATGCCCATTGCAAAATCCCCAATAACATTCCTTATAGATAGATTTCAGCTCAGTAGAGAAAGTGACAAATTTAATAACTATCTTATCCTACTCAAAAGTGCTGGAAGAAAGTAGAATAGGATGCTAACAACATGCCACGTAGAGGAATAAATTCCAGATGGGTATTTAATCTACATACAGGGTAAAATACCAGACTACACAAATACTAGGAGGCTTTGAATACTCTCCAGTGAAATCTTACTCAACCAGTCAGGAATCTCAGAATGGTAAAGGAAATCAATTGACTTATCAGGGCTATGTGATATTACGTCAGCATCTTTTCATTTGCTTTTATACCTGCATTTTTTACATTTTGAGGTCATGCCATGTATAATTTTCTCCTGATTTCTTTTTTGCTTCCTCAGTTTTATATTTCTATGGCATATAAACTTTAAACTATAATTTCAGTGTTCATATGCTACATGATGTGGGTGCTAGACTAGCATTGATTTAAAACTTAAATTTTTAAATAAAAGTCACAGTTCTTTGAAATATTGTAAAAGTATAAAACCTATCCCATAGTATCTTGAGTAGAAATCTGACACACAAAATGGTGGTGTGCTCTGGTCCCTGTTCTCAGGATGGGGCAGCTGGGTACCAGATGGCCAGCCAGGCCTTGTGGTCTTATGTACAGTTCAAAGGGAAGGCACCGTTTAATAAAGTGTGAGCATCAGTTAGTATAAACCAGTAAAGAGAAATCCGTCGGCCCTCTATCCATGTCATCTACCAAGATCCATAGAGGAATGAGTGTGATGCCACGTGGCCAGTGGGCTGATGTGTGGCAAAATGAATATGTAGAATCAATAACATATCTAGGGTATTTTTCTCCGATAATACCCCCCAAAATTTTCATAAACACCTTTTAGGAGTTTTTAAAGGGGGAAATAGAAATGTTATCCTGCCAATGATGGCAGTTATGCCCATGTCACATGACTCTCTGGGACAGGTAATCAGGAGAAAGAAGGGCTGTGAGCTGCAGTGCGAAGGACTGGCCAGCCCCATTACCTGGCATATTTTGTCTCTGGATAGACTCTATAGGGCATCACTGGAAGCAGCATATATCTGAACATCTTGCAGCGCATTTCATAAAGAGGTAGCAAGATAGAGCATTTACAATACATACATGCAGCAAACAAAAAGTCACATTTGCATCAGACTTGGGTACTAATCCCATTTACAAGGTACCTCCCCCTACCTCATGACCTCAGTACCTCCCAAAAGCCTTACCTCATAATGTCATCAGTTTGAAGTTATAGTTTCAACATATGAATTTGGGGGTACACAAGCATTGTGTCAACTGCATTGATCTCCTGACTCAGATGGTTTCTGGCAAGATTCTGAGTGCAAGGTTGCCATTTAAAAGTAATGAACATCTTAGCTGCCTTTTTGGTGTAATGGGCATGATATCAGTATCATAACCTAAAATTAATGGATAGTTTGCACTCCAGATATTCTGAGACTGAGATGCAGGTACCCTCTCTCTTAAACCTTCTAGTAGGCAAAGACACAGTTTTCAGGTCATCATCCTATTGCACTCTACACAAAGTCAGCTGGTCTTGTGAGGTTGGTGTTAAGAGACTGGGCAAGAAAAACAGCAGGTGTCATCTGCTATGAATGCCAGGACTTTATGATGGCACAGGTTAGGAAAGAAAGAGGAGGATGAGAGACAAAGAAGGGAAAAAGTAAAACAGAGAGTAACCTAAAGGATACACTGAGATGGAGCCAGAGAAATCAAGGTCTACTCCTACTCTGAAATCCCAATTGCCTTCAATAGGCATATGTTACAAGGAAGATGGATTCTAAAAACTTTGAGATTCCAGTAAACTGAGAAAGTGCACATACCAGCAGGAAGTTGTGGACTGAAGAGTGGAAAGGTGAATAAGATGAGAGAAAAAGAAACTTGGGCATCTTGGAACACAGGTGGTAATTAATATTGAATTAGTATAGATCTGTTATCTGAAGAAAGGAGCTGAATCCAGGACATCCTGGGGAAAAACTGATGGTTTATTGAGGAGAAAAATCGGTAAGACAAACAGAAGTGGTTGGGGGACTCCTCAGTCTCTCAGATCATGAATAAAGAGCAGTGCAAGATGGTGCAGCTGTAACCAGCCATGTTAACAGCTCAAAAGTCAGTGACTTGGTGGTGGTTTTGTGTCTATGATTTTGATCTTGTACTGGAGACCGATCCAGACTTGAGTTGTGACTAGTAGAGTACACAGAAAAGATTAAATGGAGAAGCTAGAAACATAGTTCTGAGCAATTAAACAAGGAAATGTCACAGAAAAAAAAAACTATAATGTTACCTGCATTAACAGTGGTGACCAGACAGGGTTCTATTTCTAAAGAAGACTTATATAGACTCTTTTATGCACTACTGGGAAGGATTATGATATGACAACACACGTGAAGACAAGGGACCGCACTGTGGTTGAGAAGACATGATCAGGAAAGGTTTCCTTGGCAATTGTCCTCCTTTGTAGAGGTAGACCAGATGAACTTTCTCTTTTGAGCCTACCTACATGTGCAGGGAGTAGCTCAGAATGGAGTTGAATCTTCATCTACCCTGCCAGTAATGTGGGTAAATTATTGCTACAAGACCATCTTCAATACCACAGCTTCCCACCATTTCCCATTCACTGAAACCAGGAGCAAACCATCATTCTCACGTTATCAATAAACAATACTGGCAAACTCGTATAACCTCTCCTGAAGCTCACCTTGTACTCATGGGGGGCTGGGTGGTGATCAGTCATTTCAACCTTTGACCAGGTACATCTCTTCCTTCAGTGGAAGAGTTCAGACTGACTCCAGATTTGCTGGATTTAACACTCACAGCACGCCCCTATTAATGTTAGATCATTAAATTCTTACAACCATCCTGTTCAAAAGTATTATTAATCCTTTTTTTTTAAAAGGGGATCATGATGTTCATAAAGTAGTTAAGTTGATAAGGCAAAACAGGTAGACAGGAAGAGAAGAGAATTGCCTATGGAGCTGGAGGTTAAGCAAAAGATGCTTTTTCAAGAAGAGGGACTTGGGCATTTTCTAATTAAACTGAAAGAAAAAAATCACAGGAATGCTTGCAGACATGGGGAGCAAAAGGATGATTGCAAAAGCTGGGTGGCTTGGAAATAAGGCAGCATGAGCTCCCAGAACTGCATGTGAAGAGAGACAAGAATATTTATGAGGGCCCAGCCCTGGCTCTCTATAGCTTCAGATCCGTGGGTCCCCAGCCCAAAGATTTGTGAAGACACAGACTGCTGGGCAGCACCCTGGAGTTTCTGATTCATCAGGGATACTTGGAACCTGAGAATCTGCATCTCTACTAAGTTGCCATGTGCTATGTGCGGCAGCCCTCCCACCCACTCTGAAAACCGCTGCCCATGCAGGATAAATGGGGTCATCTGGATGCAAAGGTCTTGGGAGGTGAAATAAGGTCTGATGTAGGGAACATTTTTGGCATGGTCACGTCAAGGACCTCCACCCTTTTGCCTGTCTTCTAACAGAAATATTACAAGATCATGATACCAGGGAGTCAGTATCAGCTACAGGTCCAAAGACTGATGGATGCGGTGAAGTAGGAACTTGATTCAACTGCTTAGATTTTATGTGAAAATTTCCCATTTTATCCAAGAACCAGAGAATGACAGATCATTTTCAGACCTGATGTGAAAAGTTATTTCATCTTGAATAAGAGACTTAATTATCACAGCATAATTTAAACCATTTTGAAATAAAAAATATCCCCTGTGGAGGAGGAAGAGGTGAGGAAAGAAGAGCACTTGGCTGCTGTTCGTGGGTTGGTTATCAGGGTATTTCAAGTGGTTAAAATATCAAACATGGGGATGGGTGACCTTGGTCTTTACAACATGGGGAGAGAACTTCCTTAGCACCTCAGAGCGTTTGGAAAGTGCATGGTCTCAAAGCCAGGCTTTGCCATTCAGATCCAAGGTGACTTTGCCATTCAGATCCAAGGTGGCGTCTACCTGGCAGGTTGTGTTACTCTCCTGTACCAAGAGGTGGTCTTCAAGGTGGGTGTGCTAGCCCCCATGCACGGGATCGTGGGACAAGTATGGATAGAACACAACAGAAGGGACTACATATTGACGACCCAGAGAAGACTTTCTGCCTCAAGGTCAAACAAAACTCTTCAATGTCAAGATATTCTTAATCTGATTCTTCTCTCATCCTTGTCTTTGATTGCCCCCCAGGTTCTGAGTCCACAGACCCTGAGCCTCTGTGGCCTCATGAGAGAGCCCCCTACCAAGGCTGGCCTGGATGGCTCAGCTTTCAGCCAAGGTACTGCCAGGCTCTGCCAAGAGCTCTCCTGTTCCCCATCAGGGTCCCTGCTTGGCACCTCAGTCACCTGTGTGGGCTCCCCAGAGTCACCCACCTGACTGCCAGGCCCTGGCAGATGTGGGAATAGGGCAAGACCATGGTGTAGCTCCTGTCCTCTGGGTCTGTATCCTGCCTGTGAGTGGACATTCTGCTCCTAGAAGAGAAAAGAGTAGCCCTGCCAACACGGACCTGGGACCTCTGCCTCCCTCCCTCCCAGGATCATCAGACTCTGCCCTGGCCTTGCCCACTGCCCACTTAGTGCCATGGGGGACCTCATTTACCTTTACCAGGAGAATATCATGTTGCCAGAGCTCAGCCTGTCAGTGTGGACTGATGTGTTAGGAACCTGCTTGCATGTTGCAAGTCCGTCGGTCCTGGTCCTACAGTTGGATGAGAGCTATTGGGCAGCCCCTGATGCCTCTGAGGCCTCTGCTGTCAAGGGAAGGGCAGTTTGAACTGCCTGAAGTGCTTTCGTATCGGGACTCGCTTACAACTGGAGTCCTCAACTTCAGCTAGTGAGGGCCTCCTCACTCACCTGTTCCAGGGAAGCTTGAGAGGAGAGACAAGGAGCTTAGAAGGGGACTTTTCCTCTCCCAACATCCAGCCTGCTGCAGGCCCAGCGAGAGAGCTGAGGACTTGGTGCAGTGCCCAGCTGCTGAAGAAGCTGCCCAGGAAGCAAATAGCTTCGCAGTAGAACAGGAGAGGAATCCCAAGACACAGGCCTGTGGCTGCCACTCAAAGGAGTGTGCGGCCCTGACAGTCTTGTCCCCATGTAGCTGAGGGAAGAGAAAAAATGAGAACGGATTGCCCAGTGCCCTGTCCTGAGTCCTTTCATCTGCAGCTTCCTGGAGAGGCAGGTCCTTGTATTTTCAAACGTGAGAGAGGGGGCACAGAGAACTCAAGACATGCCCCTGGGGTCACAGAGCTCGGGAATGATGATGTAGCTTGAGGACTTGAACCCCCAAAGCTGCTGCCCTTTTTGTACCCACTGTTTCTAGCCTCAGGCCTGGGGGCAGACCTCCTCCTCTGCCGCCTTGCCTGTCTGTGAGCTTCTAGCTTTACATTAGTCTGATGTCACTGTCTGGTCAGGACCGCTTCCAGGTTGCTAGCATTTCAGAGCCTTGGCCCTCCCACCCTGTTCATCTTCCCTGAACCCCTTGGGACAGCCCAAGCCCCTCAGTAGTAGGTGAGGCAGGGTTGACATGGATTCACAGGGCCAGTGCTAGCAGAGTGGGAGATTGGGATGATCCTAGGCCACTGCAGGGAATGAAGAGGATGAGAGTCTGCTAGGACATCCTCTCTCCTCTGTAAGGTGGACAAGAAGGATCATCACTCTCACCCAGAAGCTTCCAATTCCTGAGTGTGTTCCCGACTCCAGCGTGTGGCTCCCCAGCAGTCAGCAGACAGATGGGGAGCCCATCCCCAGTCTTCTCATGAGTGGCTTCTGCACAGCTTTCCCAGGCCATATCCTGCCAGTCTTGCTTTCCAAGCACCGTCCAATCTAAATAGTTTTTTTTTTTTTTTTCAGAGACTTGTTCTCCAGGGTGAAAGTGGGTGCGAGTGCTAGTCCTTCACCAATCTGGCTGGTGGTCTGTCCTCCCCACATCCAGCTCCTGATGTGTTTTTAAGTCGCCAGCAATTTGATTGTATTTATCACTACAGGAACTTGCATTTTGAAAAGCACTTTAGCCTACCGAATCTTTACATAATTTATTACGGGTATATTTTGCACTTACAGTATCTTACAGTACAAAAAGGGACTCTCCCCCCTTTTATTTCCAGAAGTTGTTTACTGACTTCTCCTGAGTTTGAATTTCCCTAAAATTTTGCTAGACATGCTGCACGCTTTGGTTCTTTTGTTGTGTTTGTTTTATTGATTCTATGGGTTTTTTTTAATGTGCAACTTTTTATTCTATTGGAGAACCAGACACAGCTGGTCCAGCAAGGCTGCTGTCTTCTGAGTGGTAGGGGACAGAAAGATCTGTCTCGGAGCCGGGTATGGTGGCGCGCGCCTGTAATCCTTTGCTGAGAGGCAAAGAGGCCAGGGATCGCTTGAGTTTGTGGGCTCGAGACTACCCCAGGCAACATAGTGAGATCTGTTCTCAAAAAAGCAGCTGGGCATGGTGGCAGGCACCTGTAATCCCAGCTACCTAGAAGGCTGAGGCTGGGGGGTCACTTGAGTCTGTGCCATTGGGACTACCCAGGGCAATATAGCAAGACCTAGTCTTGAAAGAAAGAAAGAAGGAAGGAAGGAAGGAAGGAAGGAAGGAAGGAAGGAAGGAAGGAAGGAAGGAAGGAAGGAAGGAAGGAAGGAAGGAAGGAAGGAAGGAAGGAAGGAAGGAAGGAAGGAAGGAGAAAGAGGGAGAAAGAGAGAAAGAAACAAAGAAAGAAAGAGAAAAAGAAAGATCCACCTAGGAACTAAAACTTATTTCATAGCATTCACTTTTCTCTGAAAACTCTTAAGACTAGGAATTAAAAACTCTTAATGCACCTGTCCCACTGCATGCGGGTCAAGGTTTGAGTGAAGGTTTGAATTCTCAGTAACAGAAGCTCAGGCACCCATGGAGAGAGGGAGAGAGGGAGGGAAGAACAGAGGGAGGGAGGGAGGGAGCTGAGCACAGGCTGGGTGGTCAGCTGAGAGGTGGAGGAGCTTTTGAGTCATGTCTTAGAGCCAACAGAGAAGGAGAATTTTGGAAATCTCCAGAGGAGGGGGAAATGAACCAAGGCACGGATGCAGGAAATCAGGGTGGGCAGGGTAGCCTCTTCTGCCAGAATGTGGTCTCAAACCAGGGATTCTGGCCTATCCTCCTCTGACCACTGCTGCTTCAACTCAAGCTCCCCACCCATGGGAGGGGAAACTCCTACTACCTGTTCTCAGGGGATTTGAATAGTTGTCATGGAGCAGGCAGACTGGCACCCTGTGTGCAATGCAAGCTCAGGAAGAGACAGTGTCTGACTGTAACTCAGCCAGAACTTTATCTGCAAGTGAGGAAAAAGATGTTAGGTTGGGTCTTTAAGGAATCCAACACAGGAGACTCTACTCAGGCAAGGCTGTGTGTGCACTCCAGAGTGGGGGGAAATACAGAACTGCTCCTGCTCCTAGGCAATCTGATTACTTATTAGGTAAACTAATAAAAATCCGTAAAGAGGAGAAAGCAAGCATGCGAAAGGGAAGGATGCCTGCGTGCTCATACAGTGATAGGTTTGCTTCTGAAACTGAGATATGATCCCGTTGACTAGTCTTTGTGACTAGTCTTTCTGGCCTCCCCAATTCCAGGTGTGAGGATGCTACTTTGCTGAGGGTCACATATACAGTAAATCCAGACAGTCAGGTGTGGTAGATGCAGGTTCCACTCTTCTTGTAGCCCCTGCTTCCATTTGGACAGTCCCTGTATCAGCTTTACTTGCATGCTTTCTCAGTCATTTCTACAAGAGCTACAGTAAAAACTCATAGCATGCATTATGACCTTGACAGCCACCTGCTAGCATAAAGTGGACACTGTGTCCAGGAAGAAATAGCCCCTGAACTGGGAACATTTTCATAGGAGACTCTTGACCCCACCCAGGCATGTCACCTTCTGTGTGTGCTCCTTGACTTGAAAGCAGAATTGATCAGTTCCATCAAGGTTCCTCTTTCGTGGGTCCCTGACAGCCCATTTGCTCATCTCACATGGGCTCCTGTGGGCATGGGGGTTTACTTCTGAGATCTGTTCCATCTGGTCAGTCCATACATTCATCTTTTAATCTATACCACACTATTTTCATTACTATAGTTTTTTAGTGAGTTTCAAGATTGATTGAGCTATTGATTCTTCTTTTGATTTAGCATCTTTCCATTTCTGCTCAAGAATTCAGAAAATGTTTTATCTGGAAACTAGTTTGAAAGAACTACTCAAAACTCCCTCTGGTAAAATAAAAATTAATAATAAAGGAGAACTAAGAAATATGTTAATTACCTGAGATTAACAAAAAGTAAAACATATTTGCGTGTTATAGTTATTAACAATATAGTTATGGAGCTTAAGCAATTGTTAGAAAATTAGTCTTAAACCACAAGCATGAAAATTAAAAGCAATTTACAAAGTCATAAATGATTTAAGCAGAATGTAGCCGTTAGCATAGGAAGAGGAAGCAATTACATTGAAGTAACTTTCTTTTTTATTTGTAAATTTGAAGGTCTAGACATTAATTAATTCTCAATTTGGATTTAAGAAATGAATATACCTGTGTGTGTTGCAACTGTAAGGAAATTGCTAGAGGAAAAAATTAAAATGTTCTGAAATTTTTTTACAGGGAAAATAAGAACAAATAAATCAGTTAAGAGCTGTAGGAAAGTATCAAGAAGAAAAGTTGAGAACTAGAAAAATAATAGAAAAAGACCCAGGAGTAGAAAAGTGTGGTTCCTATGCTATTGTCATCTGTTTGGGGTACACAGATATGACCCAACTCCTTCCTCTCATCTTTGCAGTTATGCCCCACTAACTTCTGAGCATCCTAGGTCCATAACCCCTATAAAACCCCAACATTATACGTCAGTGAGTGGACCTCAGAAATCTCAATGCTTTACATGTCCCCACTGCTCCCATGCAGGCTGGCACTCCAGGGCTTGGTCCACAGGCTATACATGCCCCCTGACTATGGAGCAGTCAGTACACCCAGCCAGGAACCACTATGACCATTGCCCTGACCACTATGGTTCCCCATGGTGCTGGTGGGAATTGCGAATGGCTTCCTGATTTCAAGATTCCCCCTAAAATGCACTGCCCAAGATTCACATGGCATGTCAGAAGTCAGGGTTCAGTGTGTGAACCCCACTGGAAAGTACCCTGTCCCTCTCTCAGGTCGTCAGCGTAAAGCATGAGGTTCTTTTGAATTCTGACCCAGCAGACTTTTCCCATTTATTCTGACCTATCTCCTGATACTCGTGTTAACTTGAAAGTGGAAGGATGTGCTCTTGTGTGGAGGTAGGAGATCCATGTGCAAGGGATTCACTACTAAGACTGTGTCAGGTTCCCACTGAATGTTTAAAATCATTTCACATTTTGAAATATTTCAGTTTTAACGTATAAAAATGTGTAATTGAAATTTTTAATTCTCACTTCAAGTGACATATGGACCTTCTCTCTTGTCTTTCCCAGAGTTCTCAGGGGTGTGGTCTCCTACCTTCTCCTGGGGCAACAATGGAGCATCTCCAGAAGGGACCGTGCCATGTCGCTCCAGATGCCTGAGTGCCACACACCTGCAGAGGGTCACACCATCTGAAGCGTAAGTCCTATGTTCATGCTGTGCCCAGTGAGCAGGCCAGGGGCCATGTGCCATCCTCATCACTGAGGACAGAGCTTGTGTGGTTCAGGAAACAGAACCCCGGATACCAGGTGTATGGTGGGGATGGTTGCCAGCCCACTCAATCCAGTGAGACAGATATGAGATGAACTCCACGGTGCGTTAGAATCTGTGTTTAAAGCACTAAGTATTATTCTTTCTTTTAAACATTTGACTTCATGATTTCTTTTCTTTTATTGGGAAAACATGGGTTTAGAGCTTCGAGTGAGTGTGAGTCTGAGGCACAGACCATACCTGCTCGGATGCCTGTCCTCACAGTACACCCACCACCAATATATACCCACAGTCCTTGGTCACCATCCATTATGCCCCCCCTCCCCGTTTGCCCCAATGGTAACCTCCATTCCACAGCCAGTTCTTAAAACCATGACAGCAATGAGTGGGTAGCAAGTGATTTGATGGGCACTAGCACTGAATTTACAAAGCTGTTGCCATCCATTACTATCATGGCTGATTTTGCAAACGATGTATAATGTAAACAAGAGTCACATCATAACATATTAATCGCTTTTACTTTGAGTGTTTCCTTAGTTCTTATGAATAAATAGATTTTACCATGCTGATAAACTAGTATATAGCAATTGTTTTGTCTTATGATGCCTTCATTTACTTATTTGCCTCCTTTTCACTTTAATAAACTGCAAATGTGCAGAAAAAATGGAACATTAACACCAGTCTTCACTCGGATTTATCCACATCCACCTGCATGCGCACACTAGTTATGGCTATGTATTTGTCATGTATATGTATGTATGTTCACTTTTTTTCTGAATCATTTGAAAGTAAGTTGCAGGCATCCTGATGTGTCTGGGCCTATAACTTCTAAGTTTAAAGGCAGTTTGGAGAGGTGCTGGGTTCTGAGAGTGGGATCCTTGGGGGAACTCTGGCAAAAGCTTCACCAGAGCTCCCCTTTCAGTGGCATGTTGGGAGTGGTGAGTTTCCCCATGAAGTAGAGAGGTTGTTATATCTCAAAGGATGGGGAGGGAAGGGGAAGGGAAGGCAGGGGAGGGGCGGGGAGGGGAGGGGACGGGAGGGGAGGGGAGGGAAGGAGGGCTCCCACTACACAAGCCAGCAGAAAGAGCTGCCCCCAGTGGAACAGGTTGTTACAAGAGAGGCTTCCTAGTCACCGGTGGATGGCCTTGGGTGGTTAGCTGTCTCTGCTACTTTGTAAAGGGAGAAGGCTGGTAAAGAGAAACACCTGCACAGTCACAGGTAGACAAAGCTGCTGCCCCCTGCCAGGGCAGACACTGCGCTGCTAACACAGTCTTCTCTTTGGGAGGGGCTCCCACCTTTGTGGGGTTGTTAACTACTAAGGTATGACTAGGTTGATTTGTAAGGTTGATTTGTAGGTTGATTTGATTCTCTCCAGTAGCCCTCAGTCTCCATCTCCCACCTCTGCTCTGAGCCTCCACCTCTGGATACTTTCTCCAGCAGCCTGACACTTGCTTTAAGGAGTTTCCATTTCCTGAGCTGGTTTAATGACCATGCGAATCACTTCTGCCCCCACCTCATTGTGGTGCCTCCTTTCCAAAATTTTCTATTCTTCTCCCCATCAAGTTCATGAGCATTCTTCTTCAAAACTATAATTCTACAATCCCTATGGACTGTATCACTGATAACATTATCCACTAGCCTCTATTTAAATGTCCCTGCTGGTCCCCAAAATCTTCTTTCTAGCTTCCCCCCATCTTGCACTTGGTTTAGTATCTTGCACTGAACTTGATTCTTTCTCTTTAACCTAAAATCCTGCCTTATTTTTGTCCTTCATGATATTGACATTTTCAAAGAAGCTAAGCCGTTTGCTCTGTGGAGTGGCTCAGGGTCTGAATCTGTCTGCCTTCTTCCATGAACTTTGATTCCAGGAAACACTGCACATCACACCACATTGGTGGTTCAGACATTACCATGACCTTGAATTGGTAATGCTGTTTGTCCCCCTGACTAGAGTGCTTCCTGCAGATTTCTCCTTTATGAACTCACCTCAATTCATTCCTTGGTAATTAACAAGCAACCAGTGGGGTGAACTTTCCTAGCTAACTTTCACCTGAGGCATTCAGCATCCATTAGTGCTTGTATGGTGATTTTTGACTATTCAGTTCTTTGCTTTCTTTCCTGTCTGTCCTTCATTATTTGCAGATTTCATGGTTGTGAAATATCTCACAAAGGAGAATAGAGGCAATTGAGAGAAGGAGTCTAAAAAGCTCACACCATTTAGAAGTGAGCCTTGATCTGTACCCTATCACCCCCAGCACAGCATATGCTCTCACCTCATCAACCCTATGTCCTTGTCATTCAACAGAAGGCAACGCTTCCATGGAAAGCAGTGTGGAGAGTCCTCTAAAAATTAAAAATAAAACTACCATATTGCCCAACAACTCTTCAAGGCAACTCATCAAAGAATGTGAAAACACTCACTTTAAAAAATAAACAATCCTGTGTTCATTGCAGTGCTATTCATAATAACAATATGGGAACAACCTAAATGCCCATTGATGAATGACTGGATTTAGAAGATATGAATATAATATATAATATGAAATTATATACATAGATAGATATATAGTTTGGGTTGTAGCTCACCTGTAAAAATGATGAAATCTTACCATTTGTGACAAAATGGATAGAATGTGTGTTGGTTATGTAAAACAAAATCAATCAGAAAGCGTCAAATACCAAATGATTTCACTTGTAAGTGGAATATAAAGAAACCAAGCTAATGAACAGATGAAACATAGCAAATCCTTAGCTTCTGACAGCAGAATGATGGTTATCAGAAGGAGAAGGGGAGAGGACAGGAGATGGAGGGAGAGGGGATCATTTCAATAAGAGCTAATGGTGCTAGAATTTTGGTGTGTGTAGCATATGCATTTACCAAAGTGTGAAGTTGGACCACTGAAACTTACACAGTATTGTAAACCACTAGCACCTCAAACAAAGAAATAGTAGACAAATAATAATGATTTGTTGACTTGTAAGGTGTTGGTGGGGGTGGAGCCTACAGATGAGACTCACAGCTATGACTTCTCAGGTCAGACAAATGCTGAGGATATGCCTTCCCTTCTGAAAGCTTCTGTGACCTGAGGTGAGCAGTGAAGGCTGAACAAGACATCTAGCAAAAATGCTCATGAGCCTGATGGGGCCGAGGTTCCCCAGGATCTGTTTGGCCGTATTTGTAAGTCGCTGCTCTTCAGGAATTGCTTAGAGAAGCTGCGACAGCAAACCTTCCCCAGCAAGAGATGTCCTTGATGAAGTGAAACTTCTGTTTCTTTCTAAGGCTCTCAGGGTCCCTTCATCTCTCCCCTTCCCTCACCTAGCCTGGGCCTCCCATGTCTTGTGGCTGGCTTTGCCTTTCAGTCATTGGCCAGCAATGGGGCTTTTTGTTGCAAGATTACTAGATGTCTCTACGTTTCAATCATGTCCCCAGAGTTCTATTTAAATTCTATTTCCATGGAATAGTCCTGGAGAATGTTTTAGAAATTTTACCAAGAGAATAGCTTGTTGAATAGACATGTTGGTTTAGAACTACCTAAGGATGTGGATTAAGTCTTTAGAAAAATTACCTTCAGAGAACAATTTTACCAGAAAAGTAGTTCTTAAAAATACCTCCTCTGAAAAATTCAACTTGCCTCAAGATAATGGGGCTGGTGTCATAAAGAATGACTGGTGGCAGGAGCATGCTGTGTTCAAGGTGTCTCTGCACCATCTGCTTGTCAGGCTGAGCTTGTGGGGGTGGTTTCTGGGGTCACCTGCTCTTCTACTTCCTTGGGGAAGCCAGTGCAACCAGCCCAGAGTTGTTCTAGTCCTCCAGACCCAGAATGTACCCCTCTACATGGAGAGAGGCACCTCCCTGAAGTCTCACCTCTACTCCTCCTGTGTTCCTCCATTGAAAAAAAAAAAAGGTGGAAATTAAATAAATTAATAATGTTTATTTGGGATCTTAAATTTGCAAATTAGGGACCACAAACATGATACTAGCCCAAATTGTATCTCCCACTGCTATATTTGTTTGGAGTTTAAAAAAAAAATGAAAGAGGGAGAAAGAAGGATAGGTTTGCAAAAGCTGTTTACCAAGAACCAGGATGGGTTATAGATTGAATTCCTTAGAGTTCTTTGGCTTTCAGTCAAGCTGGCCTTGGTTACTATGGAGAGAAGGAAAAGATAGAAAAAAGAAAAAAACTTCAGCACGGTTCTCAGGGAAGACCTTGTCTAACTAGAAACCGGTTCTTGCCAGTTTATTGAAGCTATGCGTTATTAAGATGGCCTCTCGGACACAAGACAGAGTCCCTTCTGTCAGTTGAAACACCCCTTTCCACATGTCCTTCATGGTCATCAGTTTCATGGACTCTCTGCCTGTCAGGCCTCCTGGTGAGCATCTCAGGAAGGGTTCCTGGTGCAGGCAGGAACTCATAGTTTGTTGGGGAAGGAAGCTCAGCTTAAAACCCCTCTCCAATTCAAAGCCAAAAGAGGAAACTGTTGTGACTCGTGGACCGCTCAACAAGACAAAATGAAGTTCATAGCTGCAGGTTTATTACTGATGCACCAGGGTCTCCAAGCCAGCTCGGCAAGAGAGACCCCCGAGCAGTCTCTGTGACAACCTTTTATAGGGCAAGACCACCAGTTCCCCCCATTGTGAAGCAATGTAGGTGTAGGGCATGTTCCCATAACTATAGAACACATCCCGCTTTCAAATAATGGTGGAACACCTTCCCATAACTGCAGGTTTCCAATAATGCCAACATCCACCATCGATCAGGTGGACAGTGCTGTTGCCAGGAACAACCAGGAGTAAGGTGAGGCAGAAACAGGATGTCAGACCAGGATGTTAGCCGTCATGGGTACTTTCCATTGAGGGCAGGGAGAGGACACTGGTCTCAAAATGGAGGTTTTAAACAAAATGAAGTCACTTTAGTCAGTCTGTTCCCAACAGAAACAACTTGGCTTTCTTCTGAATACACAGTTGGGTGCATCAGGGCTTCCCCAAGGGCATCTGTGGCTGCCATCCTTCGGAACCTGATTGTCTGGCCTGCAGTGAGTTGTGTGCTTACACTTTCCCTTGTGAGTCAAGCTGCATTGAATGCCAGGGATTCCTCATAGGAGATGCTTTCCTAACCCTCAGGGATGACGGTCGCCATTTTGTGGGCAGAAATGAGCCACACGGAATGAATGCCGAAGCCCAGAAGGCCCATGACATGCCAGGCGAGTGCTCCAAGGTTTTCTTTGAATTGTTTTAAATGGAGATTCTACAGAGGGCGCTGCAGTTGAGAAGAGTGGGCACCTCAACCTCAAGGCAGCCATGGGTGCCCAGCTTCCTCAGCCTCCACCCTCCATCCCCACCTGAGCTACAAAGTCCATTCATGAGGACTCAGAACTGAGGCCCCTGCTAGAGAAGGCTGGAGGTATTCTGGTAACCATAGTCATCATTTTCCCAGGTGTCTAGTTCCTAGTGGGCTGATACTCAGTGAATTTTCTTTAGATCTGCCTGCCTTCTCCCCACCCCTCTACCTTCCCCCAACCCCCCACTCAGCTGTTATTGTAAACAACTGAGTTGTGAAACTAGAACACAACATTCCTCTGGAGTCATCTTGTGGTGGGTGGTGTTGTGTGTCCTCAGGGAAACCCCCAGAGCTAGGACTCAGGGCTTTTGGTGTCTGTCTTTCATGGTTTTTTACGTCACAGTATTCAGAATTCCCTACTGTGCCCACCCACAGTGAGAGTCACTGAAAAATGGAACTGGCTCTGTGCCACCACTCCTCCCAGTTGGGTGGTATGGTTATCACCCTGATAACCTGAGGTTATCAATATAATAATAATAATACAATAAGCATAATTGCATATAATGCAATAAATCTATTGCATATAATGCAATAAGCATAATAATGTAATAAGCAATGATAATAATGCCTGAGCTGCTTCCTGTGATGTCTGTCCTTCCTCCACTTGTGGACTCCATGCTGGTCTTTCCATACTGACTGGAGCCAGGTCCAGGGTCCAGGAGAGCAGGGCCTCAGGAGCCAGCCCTGTGCCTGCCCCCTGTGCTCTTGATCAGGCCACATCTGACTGTCCTTACTGAGCTTCGTGTTCTGTGCTACCACACAGTTCAGTGCACATCTAACACAGTATATCATAAACTTACATGGAGGCAAAGATGTCATTGCTATCAAACCATAGATAATGACACATAAGATCCCAGTTCTTGGTGATGGCCATGGTGTGGTAGACCCAGATGTCAAGTTATGAAGCTATATACCTAAATGTATGACGATTGTCACCAGTATTACTTCAATTAAAAACAATAATAAATGTTTAAAAAGTAAAATAGGCCAGCCCTATCACTTTTTAAAAATGTGGACAATGGGATATAAATATAGTCTTTTATCCATTCAAAATGCACAGCCATGGCTTCTATGAAGAGGCACACAAAGGTAGGAATTCACCCCTGTAGGTAAATAAGGCTTTTTTTACCATTAGCCTCTATGACAGCACCTGTGGTGTTACACCGTCCCATGATTGTGCAGCCCTGTTTGTGTGCACATATGTAAGTGGGCTCACCTGGACCTGGGAGGAAGAGATAAAGGGGCTGCATCACCCTGCAAAGAGACAACAGCAGAGAGAGCACCCAGAAGACTATGACAACTCCTGGGGGGTTGGTGGAGCTGACCTGCCTTTTAGGCCCCCTGCTGCCTAGCCTGCCTGTTTGCAGTACAGTTGGCCCAAGTTCCCTGCCCAGTGTGCCTATGTATCTGGTTCCCTGAGAGCTTTAACGCCTGTAAAATCCAAAATTAAAAAATAATAATAATGCACAGTCAGTTTCTTCCTGCACTGAAAGTTTTCATCATTTTGTTAACTTCATGGATTTACATTTCTGTTTTACATCCTCCACGGAACTTTACAGTTTTCTTCTTGAAAGTGATTTCTTGGTTATTCTATCATATTTTTTCGATATTTTATCGTATTTTTTCGTATTTTTTCGGTTATTTTATCGTATTTTTTGTATGTTTGGTTCAGACCCATATATGTGCACATAGATGATAACATATTCCTGTGGCTTCAGTTATTACTATTTATGGCTTATTACTAGTGTACTTTGATTAGAACAGTATAACTGCAATGAAATATAACAAAGTAGAGTCTCTTAATGAGATGGATATGGGGGATCCCTGGCTGGTGTTTTATGTTTCCAGCTACAGGGCAGCATAGGCAGGGCAAAGAGGAACCTGTCGGGCAGCCCTCTTCCCCACAGAGGAATTTTAGAGCAGATTATATATGGCATTTTAGAATTTAAAAGTCAATTGTTTATAAAATTTCCATGCCCCTGTGCCCTAGAAAAAAAAACACAAAATGCAAAAGGGTTCACACATGATTAGAACAAATACTCACTGCTAAGACATCCATGGAAATTGAAGCATCATGGATCATGAAATCCCAGGAGAGCAGGTCATCACCCAGGAAAAAGACACTGCACCAGTAAAGAGAAAAGCTCAACAGGCCAAACACCAATGATTTGAAATGAAAGGGAGGTGAGAGACATTGGAGGGGCAGTGGGAAGAAGGGGGAGATGAAGGCTCTTAACAATACATATACAAATAAATCTGTATGAAAAATTTAAAAATTAATTAAAAAAATTTTAAATAAAAAAAAAAGAAATACAAAAGCTCTAGCTGACAACCACTTCCCCATCCCCATCCCTCACTTCCTCAGCTCCAGCTCTAGTCTCCCACCAAGGCCAGTGAGCCTAAAGTCATGTCCCTGGTCTCCTCAACATCACCGACACTGGTGAACCCCCTTGCACTCACTTCCTCTCTGTGACCATGGCCTTCTCCCGCACATAGTTTCCCTTCCTCTAGGACACAGTTGTGTCCTTGGTGCCCTTGAGATTTCCTAGGAATCTGTGTGGACTCAGATTTTTCCAGAAGAGTTCAAGCGTTCAAGGAGATATTTGCTTCTGATATTTTATTAGTGAACACTCTGAGTCTTTCTTCCTTGGAGTCAATCCATCCTCTCCCAAGTTGGCTGCATCTTCAGGGGTAACATTTCTGAGGGTAGATTTCTCTTTAGAGTCACGACGGCCTGTGTGTGTCAGTATGGATTCATTGGCATCTCCAGTTAGGAAACCTGAGTGAGTAGGTCTTACCTTTGAAGTCTCTTCTCAAAGTCCAGGTAGAAAAAGAGCCCAGTCCTTAATGAGGAAGTATTAATATCAGTTCTCAAAAGGCTTGCCTACTCAAGAGTGGTTCTGGAATTTTCTGTGAGAAAGAGAGTATCTGCCATCCTCACAGATAGCATGCCATCACAAATGTATGCATCTGGGTTGACCCAGTTAAAATAATCCCAACGAGCTTGTTTCTGTTGGGATCATTTTTTCCCTGCTCTTTGTCAAATTCCCTCTGTTCTTTGTGGTTATTCTTAGAGCATGAAAAATCCAAACCTCAAATAAAATCATTTATTAGTTTGTGCCAGAACTTCATTTAATTCATTGATAAGGGAGCCTTCAAGAAGACAAATGATCTGGCTTCAAGAGCATTTGAGTAACTGGGGTTTAATAACGTCACTTGGGAAAGAAATTCAAAAACTGAAATGTTAAACCAACTCTTTATAGAGCAATAAAAATAATATCCTCCCTGGAGTTAACTTTTTACTGGGGGCAATAAAATTCATAATATGTTATCAATTTCTGCAGACTAACCTGTAATTTTACAGGGCTCTAAATACACCCTCTGCATTTTTAGCAGGTGTGAATTGCTAGATAAATAGTTTGACATTTTCCAAAAGTTGCAGGTTTATTAGTCAGTGTTCTCTCAAGCTATCAAAATTTCAAGAAATCATTTTTCCTCCTTTCAAGTCTGAGCTAAGTTTTTCTTTAGCAATTAACTTAGAGAAAAAAGGCACTGAGAAATTACAATGGTGATAATTACCCTAAAGTGCTGCTTTTGGCCTGCACATGAACTTGAGTCCTTCTGTAGATCCTGCAAGAGCACCTGTAGCTTCTGATTAGGATCTCCATCATCCTGCCTCCTGACAAGTGCAGCTTGTATTAACACAAGGGCTGCATAGGTTGAGCCTAAAGAATTGCTCCTAATAAACAGACTGCAGTGTAAGTGATAGAATGCAACCTCAAGATCAGGTTACAAAACCCGGTGACTTCCCTCTTGCTCACACCCTTACTCTTCTCACGTTTGTTGTGATGACCACCTGTCTCTCTGTGAACTCACTGATGGCAAGACTCATATGGCAAAGAGCTCAGGTCCACAGTTCAACAACCCTTAAGAAATATTTCTGCCAGCCATCACATGAGTGCACTCAGAAGGGATCCTCCTTACCGACTTGGGCCTTCAGATGAGACGCATCCCTACCAACAGTTTGTTTGCAGTTTATGAAAGATCTAGGTTAAATACACAACTTAGCTACACCTGATACCTGACCCACAGAAACTGCATGATAATGTAGAAAGGTTGTTTTAAGTTGCTAAATGTTGAGGTCATTTGTTTTGCAACTAAGAGCTAATAAAACATACATGAAATTTACAATTTACTTATATTTGGAGATAAGCTTCTCAGGAGAACTCTCATTCATCTCTTACCTGCTTCTCCCATCTTTCTTCTCCCTCCTTTTCTCCTACTCTTTCCCCATTCTTCAATCATCTTTAACATTAATAATTAATAATCTTGATTCCAATTGTATTTGGATTCCCTTTCTTTGGCAACTATGGTTACAGCATGGCCATGATTAGAGGCTTGAACTCAGAAACAGCTTATTTGTGGAGATAATGTGCTGTTCAGAAAAAAGACTCCATCTTTGACCAATAGCATTTGCTCTGCTGAAATCCATTGCTTCAAACATGTTGTGACAATTTCCTCCAGAACTGCATTGCATCTTACTTGGTTCTAAGTCAATACTTAGTGATTGAGTGAAATTCATTTCACCATTCTTTCCTTGAGGGAATACGGACATATATATTTTCTGCTTAAAAATGATTCAAATAGCAGTAAACTTTAACTTCACTTTCATCATTTTCAATATAGAAATAACCTTTTAAAAATAGTAAGTTCTTTTGATATGTTTCAAAAGTCACCAAAAGCAAGTCTTTTAAAAGAATTGTACTATGGGGTGTTTCCTTAGGTTTCCAAAGTCTTTAGTTTAGTGACATATTTACAAAAAGAATGGAAAGCACTAGTAATCACACCTAACCTTTTTTAGTACTCTCTGTAAGCCAGGTGCAGCAAGTGTGCAAATTAGGAACTACTGTCTTGATTTCAAAAATGAAGCTCCAAGGTTGGTGAGCATCATCTCCTATAATTCTCTGACTTTCAACACGTGTCCAACCAAACTGACCCTTCCTACTGTTCCTTTCTCCATCCATACTTTAACTCAGGCCCCTCTCAACTCCTGCTTATCTTACTTAATAGTGTCAGTGTAAATAATGTTTACGACACATCATATTTCGTAAGCACAAAGGCAAAGAGCTCAGATGCCATGAAATCAAAGTGAACCATGGTTCTGCTCCCTACCAGGGCCCCATATTCCTGACAAGCCTTCAGGTTCAAAGTAGGTATGCCTCCTGTTGACACCTTTCAATAAGTGAGATTCTTTTTGATTTTAGTATTGTTCAATTGCAATATTATATCCATCATATCATAGATGGATATTTTCAGGTACCCCAGAGACATGTTCATATTGACCCTACAAGACAGGGCTGTGTTTGCTGGGCCATACCTGATTCACTCATTCTCCTATTTGCAAAGAGTTGTTTTCTTTTTTAACATTTCTAGCTATGCTGTAAGGAACATCCTTATGCTTTTTTGTGTATATGTGCAAGGTTGACTTTAGAGAAGATGCTAAGACAGAATTATAGCATTATAGACATGTATATTTGAAAAAAGATAATGAAAAATGACATCAACTGACCTCACCATTGACCCAAAATACTTTCCTTAACAGTGGAAAAAGATGTCCATGTATCCTTATGAACACTGATGTTCAAACTTACATTTTTAGGGGGCCAATCTGATAGATGAAAGGCTTAATAGGCGTAGTTAATAGTTATCTTATTTGATTTGAATTTACTTCATTATCACTGAAATGTCTTATCTTTTTACATGTTGATTGATCATTTAGATTTCCTATAAATTTCACATTCAATCATTTGCTGTTTGTCTATTGATCCCGGTGTCTTAATTATTTGAGAATGTTCACCATATCTTCTTGTCCAAAATCATCTTCATTTCTGCTATATCAATATGAAGTTTTGTGATTTTTTTTTTGCCATCTAGAAATTGTTTCTTGATTTTAGGCTTTTGCTATAATTTGAATCTTTTTTTTCTTTTTAGTGGGTTTTGTTTTTTATACTTTAAGGTTTTCTGTATTAGTCTGCACAGGCTAAATTCTAAAATAAACATTCCCTTAAATCCAAGTGCTCTAACACAATCCACCTCCATTTCTTTCCATGTGTCAGTCAAATGTGGATGGCATGAAGAGTTCAGCTTCACATGGCTTCGATGCAGTAGTTCCATCATCCCCAAGGGTGTCAGGTTTTGGAAGTCAACCCCACATCACTTCCACATCACATTCCATTGACCAGAACTTAGTCACTTGGCCACAACTAATTGTATAAGGACATGTCGCCTGGAAGTTTGTATCCGGAGTAAGGGGAATGGTTGTGATTAGCATCAGTCTGAATCTCCAGCACACTTCCCACCTCAAGATGATAAGTAGGTTTACTTATACTTTTCTCTAACACACTTACAAGTTAATTTCTTATCTATATATATTTAGTTTACATGGAATTTGTGTGTAAATGATACAATATAGGAAATCTAATTTTAATGGGTTGCCAACATAACTTTTGGTTATATTGGATTTCTACAGATTTGGGAAAGTACACACGTTACCAGATAACGATGACCTCAACCTCAAGTGTCAGGGCAGTTGATGAGTAGGAGTTTCACTGAAGATATCTGTTTCCAAAGGAGATTCTGGAATCTGCGTTGGCCTTGAGCTGGCTGCTTAGTGGTATCAGGCCAGCATCTTTGAAGGTCTTTCTATTTTTCCTTCATAAAGACAGACTAGTATCTTGTGTCACATCACTTTTAAGATGAGAAGAATGGTATTCTCTCTGTGCCCTTTTGATAAGAAAAGAAATTGTTTAGCAAAAATAGCCAGCAAATACCTTCTTGCATTTTGGTTGCTTGTGAAAGAGAAAGAAATGGTGATCTAGATACTTTCAGCTGCAAGAAAAGCTGGTAAAGCAGAAATCAGAATTGTCTTGATTGATTTAGCCCAATCATGACTTATTGCATGGGACTGAGAACATTGCTGTCAAAAACAAAACCCAAGTATCAGTCAACTAACAAGGGGAATGGGTATTGAATAGGAAATGTACAGCACCTGCCACACAATCATACCAGATTCAAAATCATGTGTTCTCTCTTTCTCTCCCTCCTTCCCTCCCTCATATCTTTGCATTTCCTCATTTCATGTTCTCCATCATTGGTCTGTGCTCTGTCTCCTGCATACTGCTTTAATCAGAGTACTTTTATGTTTGATATGTGGTAGGACAAAGTTCTACATTCATGTTGGTTTTTAATCAAAATAACCCTGGAAATTCTCTGTTTTTCTAAGTTTTAAAAACTGTCAACTACCTATAAAAAATCTCTTGTGATTCACTGAAATTGTTATCAATATGAAAATAGACATCTTCAAACATCTTCAGAGGCATAGTCTTTACATTTGTTTATTTTTCCCCATCTTCAAGAAGGATTTATTTTCTAGAGGAAAAAAATGCTTCTTTCACTTTTGCCGTTTAGCCCTAGATAAGCATACGAGGTTTCTTGGTGTTTTTATAATAAAATGTATCTTTTAAAAAATGCTTTGTTGGCTGTGGTAGTAAAAATAAGTATTGATTTTTGTCTGTTGATTTTGTTCCAACCATTTAAGTTTCTCTTTCTTGTACTAATACTTGTATATAAGCTTTTTCTGAACTTTAATGAAAATTCTTCTAAAGGTCTTATTATTTAGTTAGTTAATTCCTGTAAATCTGTGATCAATGCCTTTTAAGGAATAAGAGAAATTTTCTTGTATTTCCTGGTTTGAGTTAGTATACTGAATGAATGTTGAATGTGGACTTCCATAATCTTTTGTGATGATCATATGGTTCTTCTCCTAAAATTTGTTAATATTGTTTATTAATACTAGAATCATATTTGGCTCTGAGTACCAGAAAGAAGTAATAGGTGATTTAAATTCATCTGAGAGGAATAACTCTCCTCTCACCACAGGAATGACTACAGTAGCTTCAGAAAATTCTATGGACTAGTCTCCAACTACCTTAATCTCCACTATCAAAGACCCTCCATGCTGCTATGGCTCACAGTCCCATTTTTGTCTTTGTATGTCTTTTTCTATTGTTTGGGTTAATGTGCTAATCTTTGGTTTTGTTTTACATTGATGCTTATTAATGCCACCCATCTACAATTTTCTTTTTTCTGTTGCTACTTTTCCAGTTTTAACAATTGAATTATCCTACCTTCAACTAGGTGTAAATACAATTAATATTTGACTTATTTGACTCAAATAAACTAGCATTTATGTAAGAAAAATGATGAGTTGCAGAGATGTCCGGTTTAGGGCCAGTGCAAATGTCCAAATGATAGAGTAGAAAGGGGTGGCCTTTCTACTCTACCAGCTTTGTAACGTTAGACTTTGTTCACTTGCTTTTTGCTGCTTGGTCCCTAGGCAGTGAGGGTACTTGCAAGTATTATCTCCTTGCTTAGTGAAAAAAAGGTAGATAAAAGATAGAGTGAAAAAGGACTATTCCAGTTAAACCTATCCCTATTGAGTAGGTGAAGACTTTCTCAAAATCCAACCCAATTGATTTCTGTTTCCACCACTTAGACTGAATTTGTGACTACATCCAAATTGGTGAATCACAGGTTAAGAGCTAGAGATTACCATGAATGGCTTTGACCCATTTTGATTTATCCTTGGTGCTAGAAATATTATCAGTTTTTCTTTTCAAGGGTCCTCCACTGTTATCTAATAAACCAAAATTCTATCAGCAGTAGGCAAGTGGGTGGTTGAATAACACCTAAAAGAATAGATGCTTTTACTTCTCTCTGATTTTGATTCTGGTTTTTAATAACTTGACACATTTTTGTCTTTGTTTCCCTAAAGCACATCCAGTTTTCTCTTTAGAAACTCCCAGTGGCTTCCCATTGACCTTATGTTTCAGTTCAGCTACTCACCTGACAGCCTTGAATTTATCTTCAGTTTTCATGCCCACCAGCTCTGCTTTTCCCATGCCACTGGCCATGAGCATACAAGGGTTTTTGTGCCCTTGACCTCTGCTCATGTTGTTTATCAAAATTGCAATGTTCTCATCTTAGCCTTCCTAAATCCTCCTCAAAAACTCATCTTACATCTAGCCTTCTTTATCCTTCCAGGAAGAGGAACTTTTCTTTTCTAGTCTTTTTATGGATTTGCTTATAAACAATAATATAACATTTATTCCAAACTGAATTAAATTATGGTTATTTTCATTTCTTTTCTAAAAATGAAGTAGGAAGTTAGAGCTTTTATTTCCATCTCCATCTTGTTCATTCATTTAGCAGATATATTTAGCATCTGGTAGATTCCAGCTCATGGTGATGCCTTCCAGGACCACTTTAAAAGAAAATGATATAGGCAGGTCAGGGATGAGTTCCCATGACACAAACACAGGGTTTGAGGTGCTTTCCTCCTGCCATGATGACATGAGAGAACTGAAAGTAGGCAAGAATCTGCCCCACCAGGCTGTTTATCTTTTTTAAAAAGTATCTTTTCACAGAAGAAGAGCTAAATAAATTGATTGAATTCAATAGCAAAAGTACAAACATGGTTAGCAAGTTGTTTGTAGTTTTTCAAACCCTTGTTAGTGACACATTGGTCAAGTCCAGACATATTTATGCCAGTATAACAGCAAAATTTATGAACCTGGAGAATAAAAACAAATGTTTCAAGGCATCATGGTGCTGGAAGTTTGGAATTCTGCAGGGAATCTCTGATAAAGATTTACAAGAATGAGATAATATGTCTTGTCATCCAGGTTCCCTTTGAAAGGGTTGTCCCCAAATGTAGACATGTTACACAATTGCAAGGATGTAGTTGTCTTCAATGTACCAGAATTAGTGCTGTCATGTTTAAAGGCCTTGAAAACTCACTTCCATATTTGTCTCACCTTCAAATTTAATCATCATTATTCTTTGTGGGTTATTTAAGAATCCCAAAGTCTGAAGCATCAGTTCAAGGCAGGAAAGCAACATGGAAATATAATTGTTAACTGTGAAGATCAGGCGCTCTTGAGGATTCCAGCACCTATATACCTGTTCACATGTTAAGAACCCTTGAGAACTGCATGTTTCATTATCAGTGCATATAATAGGAAACATCAGTAGATCAGTAGAATCAGTAGAACCTACACTCCCCAAAACAAAAATTTTAGGACAAACTTTTCTTGCATCTTTCTAAACTGGAAAAAAAAAATTAGAAATTATTTTCTGTGATTAAGTATGAACTAAGAGTATGATTTGCTTTTCATGATGCATCTATGCACATAATGTGTTTCAGAGTCACCAGATGGTTTGGTCTGAGAATATTGGAGATCCATATATGAATTTAAAGGATGATTAGCAACCTTTGGATCAAAGTAGTTCTGGGTGGAAATCACACAGGTTCTCTGGGCACCAGTAAAGTGGAATAAAGCCACCTGCCATGCAGAGCTGTGGCTAACTCTCACTATGAAATATGGTTGATGTCATTGTGGGCACTCCACAAGCAGCAGATATTATCTTCATTTAAATGCCAGGAGGATATAGACCCATGAGAATATCTTTCATTGTCTAACTCCATTCAAATAATTTTTTAAATTTAAATAATTTATTTATATATATTTGTACATATCACATCATTGTTTTATATATATAGTGCATATATATGTATATATATTTCACATCATTGTTATATATATATATTTCACATCATTATTTTATATATATATATATATATTTCACATCATTGTGATCCCCGGGCATCACCCACCACCTCCCCACCCCAGCCAAATTAATTTGATATACTGTTTGTCTGATGCTTCTGGGGAGGAAAGCTGAAAACAAAGATAAAGTAGACATGCAGGGAAGTATAATGTAACATAATGAAATCCTCTAATGATAGAAAATTCAAATAAAATGTATAGCTGTGGGAATGAAAAAGCTTCCCCAAATTGTGAAGGTAAATCGGGTCCAAAGAATGAAGAATGCACATCCATTAATCATACTTAAAGTTTATTAAGGGAAACTTGTATGCACAATCCTTTGTACCAGAGCCACTAGACAGTATTTTGGTTCAAGGCAGTACATACTTCTGCAGGGGTCATCTTATACCCTGATTAATATATGTTATCAATTTTGTGTGAGACTGTTGATACCAGATATCCAGGGGAGCATATCACACATCTTCATTCTCTAAGATTAATAGAGTTGTTTGTGCATGGTAAGTATAGGCTAATGCTCATGAAGGAAACAATGGGAAAATGGTTGTCTTTCAAAGTAGATGGCTATCATCATGAACTTATCTTGTTACATACATGACGAAGTCACTTTGGTTTCCTAGAAGAGCAATTTCCACAGGGGAAAATTAAAGAAAGCTGTAAATGTATTCTCTCCAGAGGAAGCATTAAAGGCAGATTGGTTCATAGGGAATATACCTACCAAATCTTCAAATATCAGGTGAATACTACTTCGGTTGTTGCAAGAGAATCTGAAAAAGAAGAGGAACTTTAATTTTAAGTATATAGCCTCAATTGTCAAGTGCAACACATAAAATTGCACATAAAATAGTAAGGCACAAGTGAAGTTAATTTACCAATATTGATATAAGAACTTTCAATAAAAAATTAGCAAATTGAATCAAAAACACATATAAACTAGACATGAAGGGTTAGAGATTTGTCCCAGAAATGAGTGAAGTTCAATGTTAAGCTCTTTAATAGAATTTATCACTTTGAAAAGATCTTAAGGGAAAAAATCATACAAAAATCAACATCTATTCTTGATAAAGCTTTCAGTGAGATTTATGGATACATAGTCAATGTTAAAATGCAAAGTAATAGATTCTTATTCTCTGATTTATCCACCAGGCAGAAGTGACAAAAGAAGAAACTCTCCAGGCCAAGACTTCTGGAGAGAAGAAAGAAAATCTCTTAATTGGTACCCTATACATTAGGTAAAAGAATTATCTTGTTTTCTAGCCACATCAGCCTAGAACTATCCCCAGGTAGGAACTGTATGCAAGATGGTGTAATGACAATAAATGTCTCTGAGGTCACAGACTCTTCCCTGCCTCACCCCATCATCCTCACCTGATAACTTAGATGAGTTTATCCCCCTCCCTATGCTGATGGTTGCTCAGATGGGCTCAGAGATCCAACAGCACATCCCACCCACCCCAAGGGGCAGAGCTAGACTGGGATCAGTGCACCTATTCTAAAGTACAGCAGTCATCACAGACCCAAACCCCCCCTCACCCATCAGAGGCCTACCAAGTGATTATCCCAAAAGAAAGAGCAGAAATCATGGGATTGAAACTCACCCCACAGCATATGGGTGACATCAGTTGCATACATCCTAAGAGACAGTTTTGCTGCTACTATACTGAAGTCAGCAAACTTTCTGTAAAAGGTCCAGAGAGTATAAAGTTTAGTTTCTGCTTTACCTGCTTAACTCAGCCATATGCAAAAGAGGCTACAGGCAACCCATGAAGGTCTGAGTGCGCTGTGTTCCAGTACAATTCACTTCTACAAAACAAAATGCTGTGGGTTATAATTAGTCCACAGGCCACAACATTGGCTGATTCCTTATAGAAGCAAGTGCAAGAATACATGTGCCCTTTCTCTGGTTCAGCACTGTTCACTAGTGTGAGTCCCTCTCTCCTGCCATGGGTGTATATCTTCCCTCCCCCCCAAAGAAGCTGGTGGCCTGAATTCCAACTGCAAGATGCCATTTGTGTCCCTCTAAGTGGGACCGTGCTGCCTAGGAATCGACTCCCTCATGAATTTTGCTGGATTGCAACCAATCGTGACAACTCTTAGAAAGATGGCGGGCAGTTTAGCGTCATCTTCATCAAGTTTGGCATTTCAGTCAATTTCTGGATGGACCTGAACTCTTTCCTAAGAAGAGAGCGAAGGGTGAGGGCGGAGGGGGTGAATAGGCTCTCCGATAAAGACATCATTGGGAGACAGCAGGCAACACAATTACACTGTGGAAGATTAGAAATTGCCACTCCAAAAGAATGCAAATGCAGGTTTTAGGGGGGTTTTATTTGTTTTTAAAAAATCTAGTCAGCTGTCTTTTCCACAGGTGGGAATTGGCTTTGGACTGGTACAGAAGGGTGGTATCAGTGATGTAATAATGCCTCCTATGAATAATCAGGTAGTTTCCCATAGCTGCTCAGAGATCTGTCATAGTTGCCGAAGTGAATTCCTCTTGCCGCTGGGTCTGGGCAGGTGTTCTCAATTAGATCACCACTTCCTCCACATGATAAGACACTTCTCTCTTTGGCCTCACAGATGGATGGTTTCTAGTCTGCTTCCAAACCCCACCTCGGCTGAGTGTTGGGCGGCCCTTCTACATGATCCTATGACTCTTGATATGGACGCAGTCCTGTCAGACTTTGTTCGGTCCACGGGGGCAGAACCTGGTCTGGCCAGAGACCTGCTGGAAGGTAAGCCACCCTCCCTCTACCCCACGTCACCACCCACTCAAAAAGACACATTTCCCGACAGCATGGTATTTGGACTCTGAAAGTAAAAAAAGTATCAGTGATGAAATAATTGTTCTTCTTGACTTTATCCAAGCCTGGAACAGACACTCAACTCTTCACAGTAAAAGTGGGAAGGCACTGGGCTTCGCTTTTTATTAGAGCTTATAGAGAGTGAGTCAAAATGTAGCCATAGTTACTTCTCTAAAGTAAATATATTCACACGATATACTATAGCATATAGTATATTGAAGAAACACAGTTATTGAAGACCTTATTCTGCATCTGTATCTGTCTTAGCTGCAACAACAACCCTTAGGCCAAAGTTTTTGTTGATAAGACCATCTGGTAGCCAGTAAATGCAATAGGAATAATTCACAAGCAAGAAGGTAAAACTCATCCTTAAGTTTTTCAAATCATGTTATTTACTACATGAAAATGTTCATAAGTCCATATGTAGAATTTTTTCAGATATTTATCTAGCAGTGATCATAATGAATTAACAATTGATGTTTAGTTTCCATCTGTATAAGGATTTACTTTCGAAGTGTGTGTGTCTGTGTGTGTGTGTGTGTGTGTGTGTGTGTGTGTTTTGGCAAGGTGAGAAGAACCACTTACAAATTCTAAGGACAATCAAGTGCATGGGACAAGAGGATTTTTAAATAATTACTCTTTGCTTAAAATGTATAAGCTGCTGGAATTAGTAATTACTTATGTAAGTTGTGTAAGCTATCGCTCCTTCAGTTATGTAGGGCAAAACAGAAATGATTGCATATTGGCTAGAAGACTATCCTAGTGAAAATTCAGAACCATCTGTTGGAATGGTGGTGGTGAAAAGAGTGGAGGTTTTTTGTCATATAAGTGAATCAAAGTACAGTTCTTGCTTCCCAATAGTCATTTTATATGATGTCCCCCTGATAGTTGTGATTGTTTTCTTCTCATTGTAAGTGAGCAATCCTTCTGAGAAATAGGTTTAGGATGAGTTTGACAAGAAGACCTGGATTTGACACTAGTAACTTACTGATTATGAGATGTAGAGCAAATTCTTTTACTTCCTTTCAATTCAGTTTTTCTGTTGAGCCTCACCTGACTTCCAGGGTGGGGGAGAAAATTAGAAGCTGTGATGTTAATGCTTGACAGACTGGCCAGCATGTTTCAGTTGCTCCAGTAATAGCAGTGACCCTGTTTGCTGTGGTGGTCTTCACAACTATCACTGACTTTGCTGCTAAGATGCAGGCAGCTTCCATATGAAGCAAGAACTGTCATCTTTTTTCCTTATTTTTATTTTTAAGTTAAATACAGAAAAACACTGACCTTTTGTATACAATCTAAGAATATTCTATTCTAAGAATTTTGACACATTCGCACATTTGTGTTATTACTGCCACTGTAAAACACAGAATGATCTTATCACCCCCAAATACTCCCTCCTGCTTTCTTGAATCATCATACTCTCCTCTACCCCATCCACAATCACTGCTGTTTGCTTCTGCTTTTGTTTTGGCCCCAGAATGTATATAAATGGCATTTTACAGAACCTAATCTTTTGAAACTAACTTCTTTTTCTAGGGAAACACAGGGGGGCGGGGGGAGTAAAACTGCCAGTTCATTTCCAAGTGTATGTTTGACTTTCTACAAAACCACTAAAGAGTGTTTTCCAGAGTGCTATACCATTTTGCTTTCTTACCAGCAATGCATGAGAATCCCAGCTGCTCCTCATCCTTATCGGTAACTGGAACTTCTTTTATTTTCAGTCATTCTGATAGGTGTGTCAGGGTATTTCTTCATGGTTTTGGTATTTGGAAGCATTGCTGCTCTTTGGGTTTTTTGAAGAGTTTGAAATGGAAAGGTATTAGATCCTCCATGAAAGAGCTTCACTAGTGAAAGCATCTGGTCCTGGACTTTGTTCTTAGAGAGATTTTTCATTACTCTTTTAATTATTTACTTACTATTGGTCTGGTCAAGTAGTCTGTTCCATCCTGACTCAGTCTTGGAAGGTTGTATTATTCTAAACATTTGTCAATTTTTTTCTAGAATGATGACTTTGTTTGCCTATTCAGGGAAGGAATAGGAAAATAAATGATTGCTTATATAATGAAAATGTAAGAGAAAATGGAAGGAAAGCATTTGAGGAACAGAAATGAAAGCTACAGTTCTTTGAATAATACATTATTTAAGTCATCTGAATTATGACCCTGTAAATATTTTGCATAAATACAAAATAAGATTAAAATTTTAAAGTAGTCCCTAAAATTTATACAAGATGTTTACACAGTTGATGGTTTGTGCAGGGAGACATGTTGCAAGTAACTTTAAAACATACTAGTATGACTGTATCTATGGTTCCAAGTATCTTTAAAACATACTAGTGTGACTGTATCTATTGATGTGTAAGCTAAGGACAACAAGAATTGCTTAAAAAAATGTCATGAATTGTTTTCAAAAACCCTGTTGCTGACAGTAGTATAGATAATATTATCAGAGACTTGTATATGTATTTAGAATCAAGTAATTATGTTAGTGTCATTGAGAAACAGAATTTGGATAAGAATTACAAATGTAGTTTTGTTGAGATAATATGAAAACCCATAGTCCTTAATTAGATTTCCCCCAGCTTTATTGAGATATAATTGACAAATAACATTGTGTTTAAATAACATTTGTTTAAATAACATATAAAGTGTAAAATATGTTCTTTTTATATGTTTACATATTGTAAAATGATTACCATAGCAGCCAGCCCCACCACCAACCATATAATTACTCTTTCTTTTGCAGTAGCAACATTTATCACCTACTCTTAGCAACTTTCAAAATACAATACAGTCTTGTTAACGCTAGTTTTAATGCTATACATGAGATGCCCAGAATTTATTCATAATGTAACTGGAGACTGTTTCCGTAGTGTAGTTGTTATCACGTTCGCCTCACATAATGTAACTGGAAGTGTGTACCTTTGACCAGCATCTCATTCATTCAGCCTCCTAACTTCTGATAACCATTCTACTCACTATTTCTGAGTTTTGCTTTTATGTACCATGTATAAGTAACATACAATACTTATCTTTATCTGATTTAGCTCACATAGCATGATACTCTCAGGTTCCTTTCATATTTTCACAAAGGGAAGGATTTCCATGTTTCTCATGGGTGAATATATTCTGTTATATGGAATCTACCTCGCTGCTGTTGATTGTGAGTTGATGATTTTCTGTAGTGAGATGCTTTGATTTCCCCCTTGTTACCTTTTATGAAGTTAGTGTAGTTTTACTTGGTGTGTTACCAGGAGGTTTATAAAAACATTTTATGTATACAATAATCCATTTTATGCTATAACTTGGATCACATGCACAAATTCTACCCTTTCACTCCCTTTATGTTTTTGATATCACAATATGTATTTTAATATTTTATATTTATTAACAAATTATTGTATATAAAATTAATCTTAATTAGTCTGTCATTTAGCCTTTATATAAAGTTAAATTGTCAGCATTCCACCATATTATGGTACTAGTGAATTCCGAATCTGACTATATCTTACCTTTGTGGGTTGTTTATTTCCATACATTTTGTTGTTACTAATCATAAGTGTCCTTTCTCTTCTGTTTCAATAATTCATTTAATTTCTTTTTAAGGCAGAGCTAATAATGAATTTCTTTAGCTTTTAGTTCTGGAGTCTTTGTTTCTTCATTGATAAAGGACAGCTTTGCCAGGTAAATTACTCTTGGTTGGCTTTTTTTTTTCTTTTAGCACTTTGAATATATCTTCTCACTGTCTCCTGGCCTCTATGCTTTCTGCTAAGAAATTTGGTAGTAGCTGTGGGAATTATCTTGTAGGTCACAAGCTTTCTATCTCCTGATACTTTGAGTTTACTCTTTGTTTTTGATTTTTGATAGGTCCAGTACAATATGTCTTGTAGAGAATGTGTTTAAGTTAATTTTTTTTAGTAATATATGAGCTTCATGCAATTGAATAAACAAAGCTCTCCCAGGATTTGGGAAGTTCTCAACTATTATTTCTTCATATAGACTTTATGCTGCATTTTCCCTCTCTTCTCTTTTGGAACGCAAATAATTCCCAGGTTGTTTCTTTTGGTAGTTTCTCATAGGTCACATAGACTTTCTTCACTCTGTTTTATTCTTTTCCCTCTTTTCTCCTCTGCCTAAGTCATTTGAAAGTTCCCATTTCTATCCCAGAGTTTCTTTCTTCTACTTGAACCATTTGGTTCTCTATTGCATTTTTCATTTTATTCATTGTATTCTTCAGCTCCACAAGTTCTGTTTGATGCTTTTTTTTGTTTCCAGTCTGTTTGTTAAATTTCTTATTTTGTTTGTGTATTGTTTTCCTGATTTTATTGAATTGCTTTTCTGTGTTTTCTTGTCACTCACTGATTTTGCTTAAAATAGCTATTTCAAATTATCTATTAGATAAATTGAAGGCTTCCATATAGTAGGGACCAGTTCCTAGATTATTGTAACCCTTTGGCCTATTGTATTTCCTTGATTTTGCATGATCCTTGAAGACTTGCATTATTCTCTTCACATCTGAACTGTAGTTACTTCCTCCACTGTTTACCTCTGGAAGAGAAATACCTTCCACCAGTCCTGCTAGTAAATATTTGACTTTCTCAGATAGTCTGTGGATATGCCTGCTTGACACATCTTGCTCCCTCTACTGGCTGATCTCTTAAACTTGCCTTTATCCTGTCACTCACCAAGTCAAGTGCTGAGAGTCACCCTCTTACTTTCCCAGTGGTGGAACTTAAACTCAAATTTGTGGTCTCCCCTTGACTCTCAGATTCAGACATGTTTTCTGTACATGCTCACTAACCATCTTCCAAAGCTCACTCTAGTGCAGATGAGCTGAGTGCCGGATGAGGTGTTTGAGTATGGCGCACAAAGTACTAGAATGTCCATAGGACAGTTCCAAGGGTTCACAGCAAAGAATTCCTGGAAACTCATGAACAGGCTTCTCAGTGGAGTCTGTGACTTAGTTGATGAAGTCCATGTCTTTTTAATGTACCCTGTAGTCCTATCTGCCACACCCTCTGTCTCTTTTCATCCCCTTCTCATGTAACTTATGACTCAGTGCTCTTGATGAGACAAGAGACAAAGAGCATTTTTGGCAGCTTCCCACATAGCCAGGAAAGTCATGTGCTCACTCCAATGCTCTCATTTTCCCCCATAGGCTAAATTATGGACTGAAAAGCTATGACTTGACTGCAAGTCATGCTGCTTTGGGGAGGGGGTTGATATCAATCTGTTGATCTTAAACTCTAAAATGACCAAATTCATAATTGTTTTTGCTTTACTATTGTGAGAGAGAGAAGAGGAGGGAGGCAGTTGAAAAGGAGGGTGGAGGAAAATGGGGAAGAGGAGAAGAGAGGAGAAAAAGAGGAAAAGAACAAACCAAGGTGGGGGCCACAGTATTTCATAATGTAATCTGGGAAGTGATAGCCCATCACTTCTATCATATTGTGTTGGTCACAGTTCAACTCTGGTAGAATGTGAAGAGGTCTGAACAACAGTGTAAATAGCAGGAAATGGGATTATGGGAGGTGGGATGGTGGGAAAACAATAGATGCTGTTAGTGAAGTCGTAGGAGTGTCTGATAGTCAGATTATTTCTGTAAAGTTTTCTGAAGCCAGTGAGACCACCCCATGACTCAAATATAGTTCATTTCTTCCCAGCCTGAGGGGAGCCTCAGTCAAGGAGTTTAACTCCCTGGCCTCAATTTTTGCAGTCACAAAATGGTGGTATGAGTAAATAAAATCATCTTGTGAAATACCAAATGGCACACAATAGGACAGTTACCAATTTTTTATGAAAACTACAATTTTATGCCTTTCATCAACCATCATTTGATTTCATTTTGTTGTTGAGGACAAGATGTGCCAAAGTCCATCTGGGAAGAACCCAGTAGAATTATGATAAAAATCTTTGGGAAAGACTAGTTTCAAATTTATTTTCTTTTCATTTCCTGATATGTAGGACGTTTTATTTCTTCTATCACTATCTGTCAGCTGCTTAATCAGTCATAGCTATTCTGCTAATAGTTTTCTTCATGGTTTGTTGCAAAATGTTAATGCTTATGTCATTATCTTGCAGCTTTTAGCATCCTTTCTTCTTCATTGTGAATAAATTAATTTGGTGACAATAATCAGACCTATAAGAATAAATGCCACTGCTTTTAATTTGGCATTAAATTTAGAGTAAGAGTGAATTATAATAAGAAATTAAGAAGTTATCAGTGATTTTAAAAGCATGCTTATTTATATACTTACAAATGTATTTGTATTTTATTGTGAATTAATAGCTTTTAAAATCAAGTACATTCTAACTACCTTACATATGGCATTGTACAAAGTAAATGCAACAATACATATGTACTATTTGTAATTTCATACAAAATATTTATTGATTGAAGTCTTACATGTAAATAGAAATTACAAAAATTATAAATATACAACCTAATGAGTCTTCATAAATTCCATTACCTTTGCAGTCATCAGTAAATCAAAACTGTTTTCAGCATCTCAGAAGTTCCTTTCCTTCTGTCTTATCACTACGTCTTCCATATTCCAAAGGGAATCACAGTCATGACTTAAAATTTTGCATTAGTTTTTCATATTCTTGAAATTTGCATTCATGGATCCCCACAGTATATATTACTATATGTCTTTGGCTTAGAGAAAGAGAGATGGAGGGAGGGAGATCTGTCTTTCTAGGGTTATTAATTATTAGTTATTGGTTATTGATTATTTAAGTCATTTCAAAGAACCACATCCTATCTGTATTGATTGGTTCTATTGTTAGTTATCTGTTTCATTAAGTTCTGATCTTATCTTTTAGATTTTAATGTATTTGTTTACATATGTTTCATCTTACTGTTTTTTTTCCTTTTATCTGTTTTTTGTTTTATTTTTATCTTCTATTATCCATTGGCCAAAGTTGCTGTTTTTAGAACTGCTTAATATGGATACTTAGTTCACAGGTTGGCAGACAATATCTGAAAAAAAAAAAGGCAAAGACAAACTGCATTAGACTTTGCACGCCACATGTGTTCTTTGTCACATTGTTTTTAACCATTTAAAAATATAAAAGTTATTCTTAGCTCTAACTCCCAACTGAGATTATTAATGGTTCATTCAGCCTCTTTTGAAATATCTATCTTGAAAGCTATAAATTTCTTCTTGATTTCCAAGTATTTGAGGATCTCCTCACTACCTTTTGGTTTTTGATTTCTGTTAAAGCAGCATTCAAGCCAAGTCAAGGGTGAGACCTGACAGATCCCACTGGTAAATACCAACAAGCCTCTTTGGGGCTCAGTGTATAACTTACATAGACAGCAAAAGAAATTAAAGCCAGAGGTGCCAGATCCTGGGTTCTTGTCTCACCTGCTGAAGGGGCAGGCTGAAAAAATATAAACTCTGGGATGCCCTGCTACTGGGGAGCCAGTTCTAAGATGCATTTAAATTTGTGCTGATTCCTGTTTGCTTGTTCCGTCAGCTACCAAAAACACTCTGTTAAAATAGTCATCTACGACTGTGGCTTTGTATATTTCTCTTTGATTTTCTGTCAGCTTTTATTTTAGTTAAAGCTGATCCTTGAACAACTCAGGTTTGAATTGCACTGGTCCAGTCACATGTGGATTTTTTTTCAATAAATACACAGCTAACCCCTGAACCCTATCCAGTCAAAATTACTGTAGATGTACATTCTCTTCCTTATAATTTTCTTAATAGTGTTTTCTTTTATGTAGATTCCTTTATTGCAAGAATATAGTATATAACACAAATAACCTACAAAATAAGTTTTAATCAACAGCTAGTAAAGTCCAGAAGTCTTCAGGCTACTAGTAGTTAATTTTTGAGGGATTCAAACATTCTAAGTAGATTTTTCTATTCTTGTATGTTGTGTTGTGCTCCTATGTTGTTCCAAGATCAGCTGTACTTTGAGATTTAGTACTAGTTTTACTGCATCTACCTCTTTTTAATCCCTATATCCTTATAAACATTTCTCTATGGTAATTAAAGTTTCATTTTCTCTAAAGACTACTTGTCTGATGTATTTTCTACTTTAGCTTTCTTTTGTTTAGTGTTTGCATGATATAGTTTTCTATCTTTTACTTTCAACCTTTTCAATATCTTGTATTCAAGATACAGTTCTTCTAAGGAACATATAACTGTTTTTGTTAAGCAGTCTGATGATCTGTCTTAAATGCAGAGCATTTCATTTAATACATGGGATATAATAACTCACATATTTGGTTTTAAATTGTAACATCTCACTATTTGTCCTATCTGTTCTTCATTCCCCTTTTTCCATCTTTCTTGCCCTAATTTTTATGAATCAAAAATTATATTACTTCATTTCCCTGCTGCTAGTTCCTTATCTATACATTCTTTCATGATTCCTTTGCCTGTTGCTAAGAAGTTACAAGTTGCATCTTTAATAACAGAATTTCATTAAATTATTATTTCACCATACTCATGACTTGTATTTCAAAGAACTTAGAATTTATCTCCATTTTTCTCCTTCTGCCTTTTATGCTATGAAGTATCATGTATCATGATTTTATTCTACTTTAAACCCTAATAGAAACATTATTTTCTATGGACTTGGTACTCATTTACACCTATGAAGCTTTGCATTACTCTTTACTCTTTTCTGCCTCACTGAGCTTCAATCTGGAGTCATTTCCTTCTGCCTCAAGAATATGTTCCTATGTGTAATCCTTTGGCAATAAGTGCCCTCAGGCTATGTTTGTGTGGAAATGTTTTTATTTTGCATTAATTTTGGAGGATAATGTTTACAAGATATAGGAATCTAGACTGGCATTTATTTTCTTTCAGCACTATGAAGATTTCATTCCATTTTCTCCTGACCTTCATTATTTCCATTGAGAAGTCAACTGTCTATCTTCTTATTGCTCACTTGAAGGTAATATATCTTTTATTATCTTCCCATTTCTAAAGTTTTGTTCTTCATCTTAGATTTTTAGCTGTTATTATAATTTTCCCACTTGTATTTTCCTTATATTTTTCCTCCATGGGGCTCCTATTATTTCTAAATATATGGTTTGTTATCTTTCATTATTTGTAGAAAATTCAGTCCTTATCTTTTTTAGCATTGCCTCTGTCTCATCCTCTGTGTTCTTTTTGTCTGGGACTCAATAATACATATTTTTGATCCTATGATATTATGCTTTTGCTCTTATCCTTATATCTTTTATCTTCACCTCATATGTCAATGTCTATTTGTCTTCTTCAGACTGGAGTTTTCTTTCAAGCTGTCTTCCAGTTTACTAATTTTCTTTTCATGGACACCAAGTCAGTTCTTAGACACACTCACTGAGTTCTTAATGCTTAGCTAGTCTATTTCAGTTCTAGAGTTTCCACTCAGTTTGTTTTTATAGTTCCCAGATCTCTGTCAAAATTTTAATATTTTTATTATTTTCAAGTTATGTGTTCGATAGTTCCATTATCTAGCTGCCTTGATTTTCTCTACCTGTTGTCTGTTTTTATCTTTTTGTTTTTTACCCTATCTTGATTTCTCACTCTCCTGATCATTTAAATTTGGTGTTGAACATCATGTATTAAGTTCTTGAGGTACACTGAACATCAACTTAACCAACCAACAAATCACAGAAAAATGGGAGATGGAGTGACTGGAGGGGGGATACGGAGGGGGGATATGGAGGGAGGAGGAGTGATCAATTAATGCACAATTGTGACAAATCAATAAAATGAATTTTTAAAAAGTTTTTGAGGTACAATCTTAAGCTCTGATTAATTTACCATTGTCCAGAAAGGATTAAGTTTCTTTCTTTCAGGTAGCTGTGCATTAGCAACCCAGGAACACTTTAAGCCAATCATGGATTTAAGTGATTTGAAGCTGGACTTATATCCTTGTTACAACTAACCTATTTTCAGTTCACTCTGTAGTTTGTAGTCCTTTTAGTGTGTAGTCCTTTAGGTTCCCGGAGTCTTGACCAAAACCTTTATGGACCCTGAATCCCAACTTCATCTGAAAAATGCAGAAGATTTGTTAGAAAGCTCCACTCAGCTACTCTATCCCTCAGTTGCTGGAAATACCCCTAGTGAGGAAAGTGGCTCTTGACACTAGATTTTCCTCTTATTTCAGTCCATTCTAGACCTTTACCTCAAATTTACTAACACATTTATTCTCCCAGCATCAGACAACTTTCTTTCTTATATTTTGCCATGTTTCTTAGTTATTCCAATGTGAAAGTTTTTCTAAAACAACCTAATGTCCCATAACAAAAGAAAAATTCCTAGTTTTCTTTAAATTTATAGAATTTACTATGCTATATACCAATAAACTTTTCAATAATGAAATAAGCATATGTTAAGCTTGTATGTGACATTTTTAATTACAGAAACCCAAACTGGTTGATGTTGACATTGTAGAGCTAATCTAACAGTAAAATATTATTACTTAACCCACATGTGGAAAGGAGAAATTGTAAATATTACCCATTTAACCACCAGATGTTATCTATATTTGCCAATTATACAAAATATTACTGACTTCTGAAATTTATGTTGTTCATTAAACCACATTAAACCAATGTGACATATGCTGACATCAGTTTTGTAGTTTATAGTGTTCCAGTTTGCATAGGTGAGTTTTGTACAGGGTGTATATTTAATTCCATTTCTGTCTGTCTTCATACATTTTTGCAGTTAAAGGGATTTTTCAAAACATCAACAAAGTTCTCCACCACTGTTTACATTATGCAAGTCATGTCAAATATTCAGTTTACTGTATTCATTATTACATCCTGACCAGTTTATTTCAAACAACTCATATACCATCAATACTAAGGAGTGATTTCTCATATTGAGAGGAATTTAATAGTTTTCTAACTCTCGACTTTTATGCTCTGTGTTGGTGACAAATGCCTCTAACAACCTGTCCCAACTCTGTACCACTTTCTCTCCACTTCCCTGAGGCTAAAGTAAACTTGCCAGGACTTCACAAGTGAAGATTGTAAAAATTGTAAAACAAAGTTTCACAGCCCTGTAGCTCGAACTAAAGATATTTATTTGAAATAGAAATTATTCTGCGTTTGTCTTGCCTCAAACATAACCAGCAATGAGCATCTAAGACTGGGCTATTAGGATGTGTATACATCACTGGAATCCATGCAGTGAGTTCATCTAACAGGCAACTGATGCTTCTCTGCTATTGAGGTAAATAAATATGCTTTGCCCCTAGTAGTGCATGGAACCTGGGCTAGCAGAGTATTTATAATGGCCCATCAATGATGATGTTACTGTAGTAGTTACATTTGTAGATTTCCCATGACCCCAGCAGAGGTAGCTCAGTGCTGAGAATGTGAATCTATCTTTCCTGGCTCTATGACCACTTGTAGCTGGGCACATATCCCCTGGCAGCTGGTAAAAGGAAGTGGGCAAAGGCCTGGCAGCTCTTCCTTGCATCCCTTCCTTGCAACCCTCTGGCCATATCATGGGAATGTAGCTACTGAAGTTCTTGACAAAATTGACAAAATGTTTGGCCTGGAGTATAGATTAAGCCATCTCAGAAAATGAGTCTGAAGAGTAATTGATTGTTCTCTACTTTAATCAATTTGTTCCATCATTGTAGGCTCAAGATTCCAGCAGCAGCAGATCAGAGATGGGGAAGAACTGGTGGGGGATGGGAGTATCAAGGCACCTCCTAGTGGCTTTCCCTAACAGGACTCTGTCACCAACAGCACAGTCTCCATATGGTTCATGCAAGTGGACATTTGGAACTGACCCCAGCGCTACCCCATCAAGATAAAGGCTGCCAAAGAGAATCAGTCATCTCTGCTCAGGGAGTCTGGGACAGTGCTTTGAAGAGAACATCTTGGGTTTCAAATGTAAACAGCCCCATGAGACTGGATGCATGGCCACAACCCCAGTGCAAACTTGTGTGTCCAGTATGTCCCCCACATTCACAATTCAGGGGTCATCCTTGATGTCCGTAGCTGCCAGAAAGGGAACTAAAGTTAACAGCTGCCTTGGGAGACTATATGTACACTCACACTACATGGCTCAGGTTCTCCCCTCCATACCTACCACACAATCACCACACAGCATCTTCACCTATATATTCCCCATCCCTGCATACCCACATACATCTATTCCACATGACACATGCCACCTACACACATTAGAGATACACACCCACCCACAACACAGCTAGTTGGTAACCATCATGCATGTTGAATCTGCATATGCATTGTGTGTGCACATATTATACATGCACACAAATACTTCACACACATGTATAGTTTACCGATCTGCCTATGCCCCCTAGGCATATACTGTGCACCCAGATACCCCATGTGAATACCATGCACAGTTTGCACAATTTACAATTTACCTATCACACACCACTCACTTGTACTACACATGCCGTGCAACATATCACATATACCACATACATCATATGTAACACAGTTATAAGGCACCTACACCCACACTGCACCACATCATAACACAGCACACATACTATACCCACCTAGATGCATGAAGAATTGCATGTGTTCTACACAGTTGCTACTCAGCACACACAGCAGCTGGGCACATTCCCCCTGGCAGCTGGAGAAAGGAAGTGGGCAAAGGCAGTGATTCCAGTGCACATGCACAAACCATGGACTCTCCCTGTACCCACCAACCCCCACTCCACATGTAACTCTCACATATACCCAGTACACACAACACACACACACCACTCACCACACGGCAGTCCAAACCCTGACCAGTACCTCAGTCTATTCTGGCCCCTTCTCTTCTCAGACTGCCCTGTGTGGCATTTATAAATAAGAGGGAAAAGGTTTAGTCTCTGGTTGGAAAGAGGAATAGGCTTAAGATGTTTCAATTGGAACTAAAAACTTTTTGTCATAATGCACATATAATTTGTGCATTTATCTGAAATTGGATGTTTATGAAAGTTAAGAACTAAATTGCTCTTTTTTAACAACTGGCAGATAATTTGAGAAATATACAAAACATAAAATGTAAGATCTGAATTTACTGTGTTCATAAATATAGTCGGAACCAGCTCCTTTTCTGGGACGCTGGAACCATATCCATCCTCCTCCACTTCCCAGGCCTGCGAGTTTAGCAAGGGGAAGTCACTGTCTGAGCATGAGCACCACCATTTTGGACCTATGGGACTCTGAGTGAGGTTTAGCGCACTGTCTGATTTCTCTAAGAAATTTGGTTTTCTTCAGTACTAAAAAGAAGATCATTACTATCATCCTGGTGAGGGTCATCCTCCTCATTATATGAACACACATACACAGCAGGGAATTAAGGAGAAGCCAGGGATAAAATAACACAATACCTGGTTTATAGTAGGCACTTTAGTAGTGAGTGAATGAATGAATGAATGAATGAATGAAACGTGAACAAGAGAGTAAGTTCTACATCCTACTAAATATGCAAATCCCTCCCCAAAAAATCAAACTAAAATCAAGCACAAAAGCAGAGTATGGACAAATCTAGAAGACTCAGCTGCTCCTGTCCTGACCACCTTGCCTAGTCACACTGCCCCAGAGATGGGAGCCCTGTCCTCAGCCCTGCAGCCCTCCCACACTGCCCTGCTCTTCTGTTTCTTGCTCATAAAAGTCCTGGCCAGGGGATGGCTCACAGGGTTCTCTTTCCAACCCACCAGCTGGTCAAAGCGCATGGGAGAGGGCCACAGCTCAGGGCTTCATAAACACTTTCCAAAAGGTCACCTGTCACCTGTCTTTGCACCTCACCTAAACTTAGGTGTCTTTCCCGTGGTGCCCGAGTGGGAGCCACGAAGTGTCCTGATGCAAGGTGTTTCTGACCACATGCGCCTGGACCGGTTACTGATTCAGTGTCTCTTAGGCCAAGCTGTCCCCTTGACAACCATGTCTCAGGCCAGGCCAGCTTCTTGGACGTCGTGTGAACCACCCAGACATCCGAGCCACAGGGAAACATCATGCTTTTCAGAAACCCTCCCTTCTATGGCTTACCCCGTAGTCAGTTCACTAGGAATCCTACTAGTTCCTTTTCAGGAAGTACCAGATTCTCCACTGGGGCCCATAGTCCAAGCACTGGGACCCCCCCCATCTGCCTGACCTTTTTTAGACAGCAGTCAGGGTAGAATTTAAAACCTAAGTCAAGTCCATAGAGATTTTAGGATCAGCTTGTCTGAGTCTCCAAAGAAGACTGCTGACATGGCATCCACTGGGACTGCTCTGGTTTGGCAGGACCTGGAGGGGGCAGTACCACAATAGCAAAGCTGGGGTATTTGTGCCTGGCCCCAGCCTGCAGCCAGCAACAGAAACACTAAGAGTGGAGGAGGTAGATTCCCAGTAGTGGGATTGCTGGGTCAAATGGTAGTTCTACTTTCAACTGTTTCAGGGACCTCCACACAGCCTTCCATAGTGGTTGGACCAGTTTGCAGTCCCACCAGCAGTGTAAGAGTGCTCCCTTTTTTCCACATCCATCCCAGCACTTGTTGTTGCTCTTTTTTTTAATGGGCCAATCCTACTGGTGTAAGATGGTAGCTCAGTGTGGTTTTGATTAGCATTTCCCTGATTATTAGTGATGTGGAGCATTTTTTCATACGACTGTTGACCATCTGTATTTCCTCTTTGGAGATGTGTCTTTTTAGTTCTTCTCCCCATTTTTTAACTGGACCTTTTGTTCTGTTTTTGTTAAGTTGTGTGAGTTCTTTGTGGATCTTTGTTATCAGATCCTTATCACTTGTATAGAGGGCAAAAAATTTCTTCCAGTCAGTTGGGTTTCTTTTGTTTTGTTTATTGTCTCTTTTGCTGTACAGAAAAGGATACAAAAACACTAATCCATAAGAACACCTGTATGTGCATATTTATTACAGTCCTGTTTACAGCTGCCAAGATATGAAAACAACCCAAATGCCCCAAAACTGACGAATGACTGAAAAAGATGTGGTATATTTACACAAAGGGATATTGTTCATCAATCAAAGATGAGAGCCCTGTACCTTATGTCATTTGCAGCAACATGGATGGAGCTAGAAGGAATCAGCTTTGCAGAAATAAGCCAGAAGGAAAAAGAGAAATATGGGATTGTCTCACTTATATGAGGGGGTTAGGAAAACAAACAAACATATAGACAAGAAAAATATAAAACTGCCAGAAATATAAAACTGAAACATAGAGCAAGAGAGGGAGAGGAGGAGAAAATGGGGCAGGGGGAGGGCACAAAGACTGAGATTGTTCACAGGTGACAAGGTGATGGTGATAAGAATCTCAGGACAGACAATGATGTTCTATATATATATATATTATTGATTGCACATATATATCTGTATGTATATTTTTATTGATTGCACATATATATATATATACATACAGATATATATGTGCAATCAATAAAAAATAAAATAAAACATTAAAAAAATGAGTGGAGGAGGGACCAGGAACCCAACTGGGTCCAGAAACAGACCCACCAACTTCGCATTGATTTTTTTCGGTGGAGGGGGAGAATTCACTTTATTGATGTTTTTCTACTAAAGTCTTTTTGACAAAAGATGCTGGAAAACACAATGCTTGAAAGAAAGAAAATAAAGTCATACCCTGCCTCATATCTTACATGTGAATTATTTCAAGGTAGGTTGTAGACTTAACCAAAAAATAAAAATCCTGAAGCTTCTAGAAAGCATAGGAGGAAAAAAAAAATCTTCATGACCCTGGAGTTAGCAAGCACAGATTAGAAGAAAACAAAATGAAAAGGCTAATGATGAAAGAAAAACAAATGATAGTTTGAATGTCATCGAAATCAAAAATTTCTCTTACCAAGACACTGTTAAAATAAATAAGACAGTCTTAAACCAGGAAATAATTTTCACTCAGTGCATACCTGATAAAGTACTTGTATCTATAGAAGTAACTACTGCAAATTAATTATAATTTAGCAATATAAATATGATATAACTTACCAATATAAATAAATATTTACATCAAATTTGGTCATGTGAAGAAAAATAACCCAATAAGAAAGTGAACCAAATGCTTTTTTTTTAAATACATGAATGACCAGTATGTACATGAAAAGACTTTTAGATCAGTCCTGAGGAGAACAAAAAAGAAAATCACGATGAGATATCACTATACACCCACCAGCCTGGCTAAAATTAAGAAGAATAACAAAACTAAGTGGTAGAAGGATGTGGAATAAATAAATGCTGATACATGGCTGGGAGGAAAGCAAAATAATGAGACCTACATACATTGGAATAATAGGAAATAATAAAACTTTCCTGATTTGGAAAAGGTTGATACTTTCTTATCAAATTAAGAATGCAATTTCCCTTTCGTCTACTTCCAGGTATTCTAAAGAAAACTGAAAACCCATGTCCACCCAAGAGCTTGTACTTGAGTGTTCATCACCTTTCCATTTTTTTTTAGAGAGATTTGTCCTGAGTTATCATGGTGGATCAAGTTATTCTCACACATACACACATACACACACACACACACACAGTCCCTTGAGAGCAGAAGAGGAAGGCAGAGAAGTCAGATTTGTGAGGAAGAGAAGATCAAAGATGCTAAGTGTGATGTGGACTTCACCCCCCCACCCCTCCCCTATACTAGAGATGGGGGAAGGGCTGTGGACCAAAGACAAGCTGGTTCATGGCAGCCTGTCACTGACAGCCCCAGAACTCCAGGCTGCAGCCCATGGAACTGAAGTTGGACCCAACCAGATGGACCCTCGCAGTGAATTTCCTCCTAAAACATCCAGAGAGGGATGCAGCTGCCAATACCTTGACTTCCGCTTCGTCAGCAGAGAAACCAGCCCCAGTCATGGACCTACAGACCAGGAGGTCACACCCATGTGCGGTGGTGCACACATGTGGGATGAACTGTTAGGCAACTGAAGGCACTACTGCAGGGGGATGGGCTGGAAGGAGACGTGACTCCCTTCTCGACCTGCCCAGGGGGTGTAGGTCTTGACCACAGAGCTCTGGGTACCAGACAGACCAGTGGGGCTGACCATAGGATGGTGCCTCCACCCCCAAGGGCAGATACGTGATAGTGAGAAAACATGTTGAAGAAAAGCCATATTCTTCAATTCTTTCCGCAACTCCCATGTCCCCTCTCTTAGAATAAAGGCCTAGCTCTTCATCACAGCCCACCCTAGGCGCCCCACTTCATGCACAACATCTGCTCATCTGTGGACGCTGCATCCACGTAGGCTTGGACCTTGCTATTCTGATGGCCTAGAATGCAACCTAGAGAACCCCAAGGTGCTTTGTTTCTTGCGTCTTGTAAAGGGGAGCGCTCTGGCGAGTGATGTCTGAAGCGGCACAGAGTAGGCGCCCCTGAATGTGGTGCACCAGCAGGCCTCCCGGTGGATGCAGCCTCAGGGGAGGACATGTTTCCTGACCCTGGATCTCATGAGGTTCTGTGCACATGACTCTGTCAGCTCCCTCGCCTGCTCGCCGTGGGCATGCTGCCTTCTCCACCAGGCTGCCTGGGAAGAGGCTGCTCTCCACTGCCCAGCCCCTGGGATTTGACTACTTTGGAACACAGGGTCGCAGCAGAAGTTCATTTCATCTGAATGAGCAGAAAACATGCTCGAGACCCTGCAGCCTTTCCCTCCAGGTGATGTGAGTGATCCGGTCAGTGCCCACCAGCTCGGCCGGGCCAGTCCTCCTCCAAGGCCACTTGCTTCCTAAGAACCAGGCTGAAGGGAAGTCTGGCCTCTGAGGCTGTGGCAGCCTCCCTGCTGGCAAGACTGTGCTTCTTACACGCTGTGGGTGGGAAGCTGGTTTTGCTGAGGGAAAGAACTAGAAGACTTCCTTTGTAAGCCACAGATTAAGACTCCTTCTGGAGGCCAGCTAGGCAAGCATCCAAGAGTCGGACGATGAATTAGTCTCAGATCTTCAGGGCTGAGTTTTATTTCTGTTATTAAAAAGGCAACATGGGAATTTTCAGCTCAAACAATGAAACTGGAAGAGCAGGGCTCCCCTCATAGATGCTTGCCTTTGAACAGACACAGCTGAGGCTGTCAGACCTCAGCCAGCTGCTGCCTGTACCACCTCTCTGGCTCAGAGACTTCCTGCCCTCCATGGTGCTCAGATATGTTGCATGGGACAGAAGGTCCCTTCTGACACCCCTCTTCCCTGCAAACCCCCAGTCCTCCTTACCCTCAGAGAAGTGACTCTTGGGATCCCCCGGGCAGTCTGCTGCCTCAAGGGGTGTCCTCTCCAGCAACCTTGTGGGAGCATGGTGCAATCAAGCCTTGAGCCACCACCACCTCACAGTCTTATCTTTGTTCCACCATCAGCCCCCCCATGCCCTGTACCCCGACTCCTCTGTGCAGTGAACTTGCTGAGTGGACAGTGGCTCTGCAAACCTCTGAGCCTTTCAGTGTGCTGCTGTTCTCCTGGATTGCCCTTCCTCTTTCTCTTCTTCCTTGTCTTCCTCTCCTGGAATGACTCCACTCACAAGCAATAGGGTGCTGGGCCCCTGTGTATACCCCTGAGTCTGTACACCCTGTCAGCCAGTTCATGGCAGCTATTTACAGATCTGCATGTTTCTTCAGAAGCAGATGTGATGCCTTATTCACATTTACAGCCTCAGCAGACAGAGGTTCCTACACAGATTGGAGCCTTCCAGGATCTGCAGAGTGAACCCCTGCTCTCCCTTCCAGTGCACGTAGGGGTGGTTCCATCCTGTAACTCTGGTCTGATCAGTTCAGCTCTTGCTTCAGCTGCTACAATATGTTCCACCGAGTGTTTGCATCATTGATTAGATTAATTGCATCCGGACTATAGGGAACCCAAGCATCAGGAAGTACTTAAAAGTCACGCTTTGTGTCTAAGCCCTGCAGTGTGCAAGATCCAAAAATAGCCCTTCTCAGACTGTAAGTACATATTCATTTACATTTTCATACAACAATAAAGTAATTTAATGTGTAGCATAAGTCAGCAGTGAGTTAGTATCTGCCCTATATATAGAAATTGCCTGTTTCCTATTCAGTTGGTGCATAGGCAGGACTCAATTAAGAAGTTTCCTTTCAAAATTTTAAAATTTATTTTATCCCTTTACCATATTCAGATACTAATGAGGTTATGTTTCATATCACTATTCATTGGTAGTTTCAGTCACACCAAATAGTCATCATTCCCCACTATATGGGTTTTCAGGTTTTCAATAGGAAAGTTCCTATTTGATTTAACTGAAGTGGTTGAGTCCATCATTTATTTAAATTTTTCAGGGGTGTTTGCATCTGTTAAAATGTTAACCAGAAATGTTAGCCAGGCATCCAAGTAAACTGTGTCCTTTGGATAATTTTATATTACTATGAATTAATTGAAGAACAAGTTAAACAACAAAATGAGGGAATGAGTCACTCAAAACCCTACCTTTTAGGGGAAATCCCAAGGATGTTTTGACATCTCTTCTTTTAGTCCTTCTGTTCATGTGTGTAGGCTTCCTGAACATCACATGGACAAGAAAGCCCCTTTTTGTCCCACTCATAATAGGTGTGAATGTATGTGCGGATGGACTAGGTATATATATATGCACACAGACATGCATACACATATACGGATATTTTGTGAATCTATTTTCACAATGGATTTTCTTCTTAAAGTGGAACTCTGAGTGGATAAATAAGATGTGCTAGATGTGCACCGTGGAATACTACTATGCAGTTAAAAAGGTGGAATCTTGCCGCTAGTGACAACATGGTGGACCTGGAGGGGATTATGCCAAGCAAAATAAATCAGATGGAGAAAGACAAATTTCAGATGATTTCACTCATATCATTAAAAAAAAAAAACCTGAATGTAAAGAAAAAAAGCAAGGGAACAGAAACTAAAACCAAACCTTTGAAATCTAACTCTGGAACAATTGAAGCTACTAGAAAAGGAGTTGTAAGGGAGGAGGAGGTCCAGTGGACATAGTAAAAAATTATTGGCGCTCTGGTGGTAGGTATGGCAGGAGGTACGAACCTATGCATTTGTAGAGGTATGATTCTGTATGTCAGAGTTATATCCATCAGCATTAATAAACATTTTCTTGAAAGGTGGAACTCTGTAAAGCCAAAACATGGAAGAAATTGAAGTCTTTGGCCCTAATCATGTTCGGCTGGGCACATTTACAGTTTCATGTTAGTCAGCTCGAGCTGTGATGACAGTGCCCCAGGCTGGGTGGCTTAAACTACAGACATTTATTCTCACAGTCTGGAGGCTATGTATGTCCCAGATCAGAGTAGTAGGAAATTTGATTTCTGGTGAAGGCTATGCGTATGGGTTGAAGGCTTCTCACGGTATCCTTGCATAGTCTACCCACTGGGGTGGGGGGGGAGGGACAGGAAAGAGAGAGAGACAGAGCAACAGAGAAACAGAGAAAGATACAGAGAGAGTGAGAGAAAAGAAATCTGGTATTTTTCTTCTTCTACTATACCACTTTTCTCCCTCAACAATCCTTCACCAAAATTCTCTCAAACTGTATATGCAAATTCATTCTTTTTCATGACTGAGTAATCTTCCAGATGTAAATCACCATAATTTGATCAGTTATTTCCTGGACATCTCTGTTCAGCTCTCTCTCACTCTCCTTCCGGTGATCACCAGATATTGGAGAACCCAAGGATGTCTCATCTTCACTGTCACCAGATGAGGCCATCTGGTTTCTCAGTCATGTGTCCCAAAGAGTTTTTGTTCAGGGAAAGACAAGATATATACCAGTGGTTCCCAATGACTATACCGTATGCCCTAAATGTAGAGGAGGATACCATTTTGACTTATTTCAAGGTGGTGGCCATGGTTTCAGGTATCATATCTGCATTCCAGTTAGTAACAGTGAGAATAAAGGACAGATCAACTCTGCTCTTAAGTCTTTGTTCCTTTAAATAAAAAGTAAAAGTTTCTTGGGAACACAACCCCACAGAGCTTGGCCCAGATCTGAGCACTAAGGAATGACAGCATGTGGGGACTGAGTGGAGGAAGAAAGGGCTCTGTTGGAAGGAGAGGATGGAGCAGCTGCTGGTAGAACAGGATGACTAAGAGCTTGTGGAGTCTCAGGAGATGTAAGAAGAAAGTGGAAATCACAATCCTGGGTGTTGAATTCCCTCCCCTCCTCCAAAAAAAAAGAGGGTGCATCAAGAAGGAGAGAGATATCAGCGATATTGAATGGAGATGGTGAAACAAGTGCATCTTTCTGGCTCTAAGTGGCTGATAGTCATGAAAAGGGCTACTTCGGTACAATATTACAGGACCCAATCTTCATTGGGTGAATGGATAGCCATGGGTCCTGTTTACTGTGACCCAATGCAAAATGGGCTTTGTGGGGTTTTGCAGGGCTTTTTTTTATTTTAACACAACAGAAATCTCATCCATCAGTACTTGTTTAAATTTACTGCATATAGAAGTCACTATAGTTAGTGGGTATAAAATGATACTAATGTCTCTTAAGTTTGCTGGTTCAAAAATTCTTAAATAAAATATGTATATGGTTTTGCAGTATTATAATTACATGTACTAAAGTTAACAGGAATCTGGTGAACTATTACCAATTTGAAGATTAGTTCAGCCAACTTTGGAGCTAATTTCCTTCTCCACATGTCTATAAAAATAGACTATTAATGCTTCAACTTTCCTAATAGAAAAAAAAAAGTGTAAAATCAACAAGCTTGGAAGATCAGGTATTTCCATTGGTTCTTTCTATTTCTCTGTGTAATGGTCAAGAAAGTCAAAACTGTCGCCTAGAAACATACATGAGGTAAAATCCCTTAGTGTCAATATGACAGACAAAACTTTATAAAGAATCTTCCCTCTTTAATACACTCCTAAACTGGGTAATTATTTTTAAATCATTTTAAAATATTTTGCTTTCAGTTTAATTTTATATATTGCTTGTTTTAGATACTAATTTATTCAAACAGTTCAAAACTCAGGAGGAATAAAACATTTAAAAAATTGCACCTTCTAGGCCGGGCACAGTGGTGCGTACCTGTAAGCGGCAGCCTAGGAAGCCATGGCTGGGTCCAGGGATCGTGGTTCGAGTCCTGCCAGGGGCACATAGTGAGACCTAGTTCCAAAAAAATATAGCTGGGCATGGTGGCATGTGCCTGTAATCCCAGCTACCTGGGAAGCTGAGGCTGGGGTTTGCTTGAGTCTGTGGTACCCCGGGCAATGTGAGCCTGCAGTTCCACAGGCAAAAATAGTGAGACCTATTCTAAATAAATCAAATAAATAAATAAACAAATAAATAATTGCACCTTCTGTCCCTCCCTGAACCAGAGTCACCATTGTTTTAATTTCATATTTATCCTTTCAAGATTTGAATATGTGGATGCAAGCAAATATATATACACAATATATATACCATATATACATATATATACAATATATAGTGTATCTATATATAGATACATATAGCTACACGTATATGTTGTGTATATTTATGTGTGTGTGTGTCTATTTACCCCCTTACTCAAGGTAAGATTATAAATATTGCACATTTTTCTTACTTTGCTAGAAGGCTTCCCATGACAACTTTCTTTCTTCATGCAACAGCCTAGCATCCTTCAAGGTGGGGTGAACAGTTGATTTAAAAGTTCATGTAGGTGTATGCCTAACTCTTTGCCTTATTTTGCTGCTGTAAATGATGTAGCGCATATGTTGTACATACCTCATTCGTATAGATATTTATGTAGGATAAAGACCCAGGAAAAAGTGGGTTGCCCACTTTCACCTTGCTGCTGCTCTGAAATGTGTGAAATGGTTTCTCAGTATGTCTGCAACTTGCATTTCCTTTGTGAATGAAATTAGACATTTTTCACAGATTTAGGGGCACTCGGCCATTATTTTTCCATGAACTCTCTAACAGTTCATGTTCTCTGCGTGTCTTTTGGGTTGTCAGTCATTTTTTAACTTGCTGGTTTCCGGGCCACATATACACGCACACCCTAACACACACACATGAACACACACACATGCACGCATACTCTCTCTCTCTACACACAGCAAGTAAGGAGTGCTCTCATGTCAAGTGCTTCTTTTGGGGTCCAGGCACTGCCACCAGGTGGGGAGACCAAGCTGATGCCCACAACTGAGTCGCCTTCAGAACTTGCCCAGCTGAAGGAGACTTGCCCAAGACTACCCTCCTGGACAGCCCCTATCCAACACCTTTGTGTCTTCATATAAAGCTCTGGCCTCCTTCTCACAACCCCAAACCCCTGAGGGGCCGTACCCCCACCCAACCTGCCCGTTAACTCAACAGAGCCCATGCATTTTGCAGTGGGCTTGCTGCACCCTCCGAGTCCTTTGCCTTCATATTGCACCCCTCCTGCTGCATGCACCCCCTTCCCAGAATTCCTCAAGAACTAACCTGCCTCAGAGACCTGCTCTGGTCAGTGATGGGAGTCGCAGACATTTCCCACATCGTCATTTCCTTTGACACACGCTGGCTGTGTGCACTTGACTCTTTCCCTTTTGTCAGTTGTTTTGCCTGAATGTTCACCACAGATTATTGAGAGGCAGGTTTCAGTGCTTGCTAAGGTCCCTCCCTCCCCCACTCCACTCCATACCCCACCCCCCACTCCCCACCCCCCACTGCGCTTAGGTTTCAGAGGGTCTCTGCTTAGTCTTGCTTGTTTTTCCAAATGACCAATAAAATCTTCTTGTCTGATTCTAAGAAAAAAAACTAGTAATACTTTTTTATTGCATTTACAAATGAGCCTAGGAAGAAACGACGAACGCATCGTGTGCAGTTCTGCTCCTGTGGCTTCGGGCATGTTATGATTTCAACGTTTCTTTTAACTTTACTTCTCAGTACTTTATCTTTTAGACGCAATTATAAATGGAATGTTCGCTTCCATTACGTCCTCTAACTTTTGTTTATTTGTGAAAGCTCTTCGTGTACCTTTAATTTTACATCTGCTTTGTTCGTCGTTAGCGCGCTCTCTGCCTCCCCCTTGTGGTACGTAGGAGAATCGCCCCCACCCCCACCCCGGGACCCCAGTGGATGGATGGGGCCTTGTGACTGGTCTGCATTATCATCAGAAGTGAAAAGTCGCTTCTGCGCCAGCCGATTTTATCATTATAGGAAGATGCGCCACGGATTTTTATTCCTCTGCTGCATTTGCAGGCAGTTTTCATAGAGCAGCCGCTCTTGAAATCCTGAATCCTGACTTGACAAGGTGTGGCACGTAGCAGACTCATGAGCAAACACTAAACCTTTGCTCTTCCTGTGTCTGGGGCCTGGAGCCTTTGTCATCAGCCCACCCCTGCTCTGAGTGGCAAATTCTTATTAGTGCATCACTGTATTTACCGTAGTCTCAGGATGAGTCTCCTTTAGAGTTTCTACATTCTTGTTCAGTATTCACAGAGTCACACTTCTTCTATCGTTTAAGATGGACCCCGGGTTTGTTTTAACCAGGTGTGGAAAGGTACAGAAATGACAGCCATGAGGAATAAGCTTTTACTCGCAGGCCCAGGTCAGCTAGAGGCAGGCAGAGGAAAAGGAAAACCCAGCAGAGCTTTTGATGCGGTTTCCATAGGCAGGAACAGGCCAGGCTGGGTCTGTATGCTCAGGACTGACTAGCTGAGTAAAGGTGCCCACCCTCCATGTGGTACCTGGCACCCCAGGCTCACCTGGGAGTTCCAGGGGTCACTGCTCCCAAAGTAGCAGAGAGGCAGGTGTTTGGGTATGTGGGGTCTGGGTTGATTGATTAGCAGGTGAAGGACTGGTGGGGAGTAGTTATTACCAAGTATTAGATCAATGGGGGAGGCGCAGTCTCTCCCAGGTTTAGCAAGCCCCCCAAATCCAGCAGTGTGCTAACAGTCTGATTTTTCTTTCATTTTTGCTCAAATATTCAAATAATTTTCTCTCTCCTTAAAGCAGAATATTATCACAAAGTTAGAGTTTGGTGTTCACTGTACTAGAACAATTGCCTTCTATGTATGTGCCTTTTAAATCTGCTGAGTCAAATCTTTATTTCAGAAGTTTGGTTTCTCTACTATAGTTTTGAAATTATTTTTCTTCCCCATGATTTTAAGTTTCCTGTTTTGTGCTCCAATAGTATTATGCTGTATTCCTTTTACCTATGCTCTGTATCTCTCACCCTCTTCTGTTTGTTTTTTATTTCTGTTTCATTGTGTCCACTTATTTTTTCAGTTTTGTGATCTATTGTTAATTTCTCTTTGCATCTCTTTACATCCCTGGATGTAAAATCAAGTTAAACTTGATTTCTAAAGTCATTTTTACTTAAATTTCCTTTGTTTCCTGTGTTCAGCCAGTTCTGATATCTTCTGTGAGTTTGTGTTTCTCTGTTTCATAGTTTTGCTTTACAGATATGATGCTTTCAGGCTAAATTAAAGCAGCAGATAACCCTTTGAGAAAAAAACATATATGTGAAATTTAGCTTGAGCTTTAATCCCAATTGATGGTCCTCTAGAGATATAAAATGCATCTAATGAATTAGAAGTTGAAAAGTGAGTCATTTCATTAATAAATTGTAGTAGAGGTGTTGATATCTACCATGAAATCTGTATTTGGCAGTAATCCAAAAACTGAAATGATGTTGTGACAATCAAACATCAAGAAACGTGATGGTGGGGGACGGGACAGGGTGGGAATGGCCCAGAGGGGTGAACCCTGGAGATCACAAAGATGTGAAATTTTATATAAATAAATCCTTTAATATTAAATATAAACAAAAAAAAAACATGATGGCATGAAAGAAAAGTTAACAGGGAACTTTTCATCTATGAAGTCTTTGTGTTAGGTATTATTCCATGCATTTATCCTGTTCTGCTGCTTGGAGGAAATATTACTGGAAGAAAGACCCAGCAGGTATCTCCCCCAACTCAGTGCCTGAATTCTGAAGTCTACTCCTGGTGAGGTTTTCACACAAGAGAAGTCCTCCCCAGTTCTTTTTTCACTGCATTAAGCTTAAAAGAGAAAACTCAGAGCCAAAGTTGAAAGAAAGTTTGGGCATTTTTTTTTAATGTTTTGCTCCCTCGAGGGTATGTTGTGGAAATTCATTTTCATAGAAGGCTGTGATCATTAGGAATGTTGTGTTTTGAAGTGCGTGATTCTCTGCGTGTACTGTGAGACTATGAGACAAGACACAGTCACAAAGTTTAGCTTGACATCAGTTGTGGGTGTGACAGCTACTTTTAGAGATTATGCGCAAGGTCACTCATCCTTGGAAAAATGAGACCTGCTAGTGAAAGGTTTATGAGTTTACTAGGAGTTTATGAGAACCCCTTCTTGCACAATTATTTTCAGCATTGAGACTATTACCCAGAAGTAACATTGTAATCTCTCCTCATTTCCTGTCTATAGGCAAAAACTGGGACCTGACCGCAGCTCTGAGTGACTATGAGCAACTCCGACAGGTGCACACAGCCAACCTGCCGCATGTGTTCAATGAGGGCAGGTGCCCCAAGCAGCCAGAACGAGAGCCGCCCCAGGTTGGGCACAAGGTGGAGCGGCCCTGCCTGCAAAGACAAGACGACATTGCCCAAGGTACTGGCTAAGGGTCCAAGTTCAAGGGCATCTCTTCTCGCCCTCCCCCCCCCACCTGGACCAATGTGACATGGCTTGCAGGAAGACTAGGGGTGCAAAGAATGGTGAGCTCCTACTCCCCAGCTGAGTGCCTCCTTCCTTTACTCAGCTGAAATGTCCTCCCTCAGCCTCAGAAAATGTGACCAGTGTGGCCAGGTCTGCAGGAGCCCATGGGATTAAAAGCCAACATTCCTCATGGGAGTCTGGTTTTCTGAGACCAAGCATCTCTCATTCTTTCAGTTATCCCCCAGGGAGCAGTCTTGTGTCTGCTCAGAATTAGCTGTCGTTGTCCCATGAGTTCCATCGTCACTTTTATATTAATTACAAAAGTAATTGTGACTGAGGAAATGTCTGTTGCAGCACAAAATTACATTTTTAGCCAGGCGCGGTGGCATGCGCCTTTAATCCCAGCCTACAAAGGGAGGCTGAGACTAGGAATCACTATAGTACATGGGTTCAAGACCCACCTGGGGCAACATAGCAAGACCTAGTCTCAAATAATAGCTGGGTGGCACGCGCCTGTTATCCCAGCTACCTGAGAGGCTGAACCTAGGGATTGTTTGAATCCATGGTACCCAAGGCAACATGAGTCTGCAGTTTCCCGGGCAGCATAGTGAGACCTAGTCTCAAAAAAAAAAAAAGAAAATTACATTTTTACAGACAAATGTTTGCATTGGATCCTGGATATGAGTTTGAACTCTGAACTCTGAGGGTCCTCTCCTAGGATCCTTTTTCCCATCCACAGGTTCTGCATTCTCAGATTCACCAGCCACAATGTGCTAATGTTGGCTGAATCTATGGGTGTGGAATCTACAGACAAGCTGGGTCAACTATATGAAGGACTTGAGCATCTGCAGATCTGGGTATTGCAGGGGATCTGAGAAACAGCCCCTATGGATGCCAAGTGGTGACTGTAGTTAAGCTCTGGGGCAGTCAAAAGTCATACCAGATTTCCAACTACAAGGGAGGTAGGCACCCCTAATCCCTGAGTTGTCAGAGTCAACTATATAAGAAAAACATGGGAGCTTATTTCTTTACACCTCCCACATCTCACAGATAGGATAGCCACTGGTAGCATGCTGGTCCCTCTCCTTCTCTTGCCACACATGTTCAAGACAAAAAGGCATCAGGGCAAAGGCACATGGCATCTTGCAAATTGCTTGTTTCACCAAATAATCAGTGATGGATAGGCTTTCCATTGTTTATTGCATGGTATACAATAAACCACCCCTGTGTTTGTGCTTATTCTGTTTGTACTTCTTTGTATGTCTCCCTTGGTTGGTGTTTGTTTTTAACACCACACGCAGTGCTAAAATTAACCTCTTCATCGTCTCACACATGCACACTGGTGCTTTGCCTTCCACAAGTTTGCATTCCCACAGTGGATCTGTTGTGCAAACTTGTATATTTCTAATTTGGTGACTTTACAATTTCTTCCCTAAACATTTTTCTGCTCATTATGTGTGCTAGCAGGTGTCTTTTCTTCTTCCTTCCAGCCTCACTATTCTTGAGGTGGTTTTACATTGTTCTTCCTCTCTGAAGGCTCACAACGAGTGTCTTGTTTTAAACTTTATCTTGTTTGTTTATCAGGCCATGGGGGTTCCCTTCTCTGAAGAACCTGTCTATGTACTTGGCCCCTTTTTCTATTGACACTTTTGCATTTTTAATCAAATTGTTTCATTCTTTGCTCTAAGATTGCAAACATGTATCTCTTTATGTGCAAAGTATGTGTTTATGTGTACACTGTATCATTTGTTTTATAACTTTGTTCACAGATTTTGCCTAAAAATGTTTCTGGCTGTTCAGTTTCTTCTCTCAATTTAGAAGGTCTTCTGGAACACAAAATTACTAGAATATTTTTCCCTATGTCAATTTTTGAAATTTGTCCTCAAGTCACTTAATTGATTTGAAAATAACTGAAGATCTAGCTTTGCTTTCTTCTGAATCCCGAGTGAATTATTCTAACACAGTAAAATGCTGATTTTACTGTGTATTAAATTCCCCAGAAAATTAGCAGCTGCTACTGGACTGTGTCTGCCTATCCACATGACTGCCCATCCTGTCACTCCTGACATAGTAGCTTCCCATGGCCTTTCTCTATGCAAGTCCCTACATTGTAAATGTTTTCTAATTCTTGTTCACTGCTTTTCAATATTTATTCTGCCATACAGGCCTTAAAAATAGCATTCTAGCTGGAATTGAATTGGATTTTTATTTTAAGAGTAATTGGCATAGTGTAATAATTGTCTTCCCATCCAAGAATGCTACGTCTGCCTCTCCATCTATTCAGATCCAGTTACATCTTCAGGCATAGAAAAAGCATATTTTTTTGCATATTTATGTCTTATCCAGTAATTTGCATAAATCTCATTAATACTAATAGTTTGTTCTAAGAGAATATCTTGGGTTTCCTAAGTATGTAATCATAACATCTGAAATAATTTAATATTCTTCTTAATATTTACACAGTGAATTCCATCTCTCGTCTGAATGCATCAGGTCAACCATCTCACTCTATTGTGAATGAATGTTGTCTTTCTATTAACTCAGTTTTATTATTCATGCTACATTGGAATCTATGTCTGGAACTATACCTTTATGCTTCTTCTGTTGTCTGGAAAAGCCAAAATTGAATTAGACATTTTAATATTCATTATCTGTTGCTTTTCTCAGTTTTGTCTCTTCTGCTATATTTGTTTTGAGGCCATTTTATTAGGTGTACATGTGTTCATAATTATCAGACAAGTTTCCTCTATTATTCTTTCTTCACCAACATATAAATGTCTCTGTCTTTAAATCTGTTTTAATTAATGTTGAACCTCTACCCTTCCTTTCTGTTGATCTATATTTGCCTGAAATATCTTTTTTCAGCTGTTATTTTTAGTGTTTCCTTATCCCTTGATACTAAATATAGTTCTTATAAGTAATGTATCAATGAACCAATCCAAGATCCTCATTCTTTCAAGCATTGATTTAATCCATTTGTTTAATTATATCATGTCTGTACTTCTTAGTGTTGATTTATTTACCAACAGTTTTGTCTACATTTTTTTCCTTCCTTGTCTTCTCTGATTAGTTAAAATTTTCTACCAATTTGAGACCTATACATTCTTTTACTCATGTTATAGTTACCACTATTCTGTTAAAATTTATATTTAGGCTTTCACCAATTTTTAAAAATGTTTTTTAAATATTTCACCCTGGAAAAGACATGTATTTGAGTGTGATTTACCTTATCCCTGCTTGTCTTCACTTGCCCACCTCAATCATATTGAGATTATTTTTGTGGCTTGTTTAGACAACAATTCACTTCTTTATTTACTTTCATCTTTCATTGAAAGAACACTTCCTCAGAGACTCATTTCTAAGAGAGATTTTTGCATAATCAGTCTCCTAAGGTTTTGAGTGCCTAAAGATGTTTACTTAATGATCCACTTAAATTTTGTTTAGTAGAATAAGAATTCAAGGTCCAATTTTTTCCTTGAATGTTTTCAAACCATCTTCCTTTGTCTTCTCGCATCTCCTTTTCATGTTGTCTAAGAGATTCCCTTGACCTGATAGTCTAACTTCAGATTCATTAGGAGAGGATTCCCTTCTAATCAGTGTCCATATTTCCAATGATTCTTTCCCAGAGCTGATAGTCTAACTTCAGATTCATTAGGAGACGATTCTTCTTCTATTCAGTGTCCATATTTCCAGTGATTCTTTCCCCATCTGACAGAAGTCACATGAAGTCACAGAAGTCAGCCACTCCCAGCCAGGATGCAGGTACAAAGCGGTACCTTCTAGCCCAGCAGGGCCGTCAGCCTGAACCAAAACCTGGCCAGGGCGCAGGCTCTTCTGAAATGAAGTGGGGGTCCTACTGACCTAGATGAACATACTCAGGTGTGAGCCACAGGGTCTATGCAGCACTCATTCAAACATCAGTTTGAATTTTTGTTTTTCTGAACACAATAAAAGAAGCCCACTGTCTTGCTCAAAGCATTTCCCAGTATTACAAATATCAGCTGTAAAAAAAGAATGTTTCTACCTAACATTGCATGTTAGGTTAGAGGGAAGAGGGCAGCTCTGGTGGATCAAGTTAGATTTAAGATGCAAAGAGCTGGCGAACTTTAACGATGCTGATGGGTGCAGTGCTGTGGGCTGGCAGCTCCCCTGTCTAAATGGTTTCATGACTCAGCGTGAGTAACTGCCTGCTACCAGGTGGAGTAGAGTTAGCCCAGCAAGCAATAGGTGGCCTGCAGGCAGAGGCTGACAGGAGATTGAGGAAGGAGATGGGTGTGCATATGTGTATATGTGTGAGCTTGTGTACATAAGAATGTGTGTATATTGTGTTACGTGTGTATACATATGTGGCATGCATTATGTGCAGTGTCCATGTGTTTCTGCGTCCACACATGTGTGTGCATGCATTCAATGTGTATGTCCTTGTGATGTGCATATACATGTTGTGTGTGTGTGCGCACACACAGTCACACTTCTTCCTGTGCTTGTCTTCTCGACCCTTGCAGAAAAGCGACTTTCCCGGGGCATTTCCCACGCCAGCTCCGCCATTGTCTCCCTGGCCCGGTCCCACGTGGCGAGTGAGTGCAACAACGAGCAGTTCCCCCTGGAGATGCCAATCTACACATTCCAGCTGCCCGACCTGAGCGTGTACAGTGAGGACTTCAGAAGCTTCATTGAGCGGGACTTGATCGAGCAGGCCACCATGGTAGCTTTGGAACAGGCAGGTAAGTCACAGACCTAACTGGTTCGCACCCTACAAGCTCAGGGAACAGTGAGGGGCCAGAGAGATGCACATGTCTGACTCCGGGTTTTCCAGCTCCGACCCTGCAAGCAGGTGCCACAACCCCTGCCCTCAGGACAGGCTCTCCCCCAGGCCGGGACCATCTGGGTGCAGGGCCTGGCGGCTGCACACTGCTGAAATACTGCTGTTTCTCTTGCTCCTCCACCTAAACTGTGGAGCCGGTTCCCTCTAACAGAACTCCATGCTGCTCCATGTGCCTCTTTTCTTCCCTCCAGCCAGCTCCCCTCCAGCCACCCAGCACAGAGAAGGGCTGTGGGCAACCTAGATGCTGTGATAGAAGAGTGGGTCAAGAAGATGTGGTCCTGCCACACTATGGAATAATATTCCATATTAGAAAAGTGTTGCCGTTGGCAACAGAGCAGGTGGATGAGGAGGGACGTAGGCCTAGCAAAGCAAGCTGGGGTGATGTGTATGTAGCAGATGGTTCAACAAAGAAAAATACTCATGAAAACTAGAAGATGAAGGTTTCTGAGATAAAGAGGAAGGGGGAGGAAGGGCCAAGAGTATCTAAGGGGGAATACATGCAATTTTATTTCACTTCTGAACGTTTTATGACTGTTTCATGAGGCATATTGGAATGTAGTTTTCTTGACTTGTCATATCTGAGCTTGGTTTGGATAACAGGGTGACACCATAAGTAGATCGTAGATCGGGATTATGGGAGCAGCTTTGGTGATGCTTGACTATGGACACTGAACCGTTGTGAGGCGGTATTAAGCTAACATTGATTGGGAGAATACTCTCGGTGTGCAAGATTTTATTGCTTCCTTTCTTCTGCCTTTCTTCATCCTTTCCTCCTTTTTTCATGTCTTCCTTCACAGTAAGGTCTGGTTTTACAACTACAAATCGCATGTGATCATAGATAGACTACTTAGTTAAACTGCACTTTGTTAAAGTCCTGTCATGATTCTCGTATCCCCTAAGCCCAAATTCTCATATCCCTTAAGCAAACACACTCTGTCCTTTAGATACCCCAAAAAATGAAAGGCATGGGCTGTAGAGACAAATAGGAGACCCTCTCCTTTCTCGGGCCATTGGCAAGCTGGGTGACCTCCAGGGCTTTTTCCTGAGGATCTGGGCCAGGCCTGGTGAAGGCCTTTCAGTGTCACATCATTGGCTCCTTCTGTGCCTGGCACCCTGCTCTCCCAGCCTTCTAGCCTCCGGGTTAGCCTGGCTTCAGTCTTCGCCTTCCCCTTAATATTTCTTCCAGTGAGGATGAGTCTCCGGGAGCAAGTCCACCTTGTCCTCTCTGGAGTCCTCAAGTTAAGTCATTAGCACAAAAAAAAAAAAAAAAGTCTAAAGCAGCTGGAGGCCTTGTTGAGACTGACCGATACCTAGTCCACTCACCACCACTGGAATTGTAAATCCGCAAGATCAGTTGGGGGGGGGGGCTCCTGGAGACTCAATGCCTTTCTCCTTGGGCCACCACCCACCCACCCCCAAGGCTCCACCTTCCAGAGTGAGCTGACGTTGCCCCTGGAACATGCCTCCACCTGTCATGGCTGTTGCTCCCACTGGTACCAGGGACAAAGCCTTCAACTCCACCCTCAGCCAGCTGATCCCACCTGCTTGGGGCAGAGCGTTCTCTGCCAAGGCCTGGCTGGTGGAGATGCGTCCATGAATGGGGAACACCCCAGGAGAGCAGGATGGTGGTGAGAGGCCTCTTCGAAGCCAGTGAAATCTCTTAGGAAATGGGGCTTGTTAGCTCTTGGCCAAGAAACAAAGTTGCCAAGCACTTGGAAAGACTGGAGAGAAGGCTCTACAGATTAGTGTGATCTAGACCCTGTGGGATGGACTCCTCACTTCCTGCCTGGGAGGACAGGAAATGAGGTACCTTGGGAGAGAGGGGCCATGAAGGAGCTGCTTGCAGACTTAAGCAGAGGACAGTGCAGGAACAGCGGCCAGTGGCCAGTGGTGCAGGAACAGTGCCGCCTGCCCACCCGCCTGGCAGGCATGCAGAGGAAGAGGGGAGGGGGCACAGGGCCACCAGCCGGAGGTGTGACTTGAAGGAAAGGGAAGGTGCTCGAGAAATAATTTGTTCAGCCACACTCTTCCCTCACCCGGACTCTGACCAGCCTTCCTCTTTAGCGGAAGGGGAGAAAGCAGACAGCTCAGTTCTTGGCCCATGCAGGTCCCCCTATGGGGACAAAGTAGGGCTGGGGACACATCTGCAGGGCAAGTGGGTGCCAGGCCTCTAGGAGCTACCCACTTTGGAGCTGTCCAGGGAGCGTCTCCTCCTGCCGCTCCCAGCAGGGGGCGCACAATGCCCTGGAGAAAGGACTGGGCTGGTGCGCACCTGAGGCCTTGTTTGTGCTGGGCAGCCTGGAAGTCAAGTCTCAGCCACAGGACTCAGGCAGGCCTCGCCCACGGCACCCTTAGTTTGAGAACAAACTAGAGCTGCTGCCATGACTGTGCATGAGTTGATTTCTCTGCTGCTGCCCAGCGGGCAAAAGCAACCCTGAGATCAGCACCCGCGACACGGTGACCACAGGGTTGTGCGGCCTCTTGAGGTCACTGGGTGATCAACAAACGCAGGCCAGGCCTCCCGAGGAAGCAGGATCCTAAACCACTCGCTGTGGAGACCGGCTGCTTTAAGGTGCTTCTGGGAACGATCCAGGCAAGATATTTTGGACCAAAGATTTGAAAATCATGTAGCGAGACTTTTTTGACTATTATCTTTTTAAACTAATAACTGAAAAGTCCTCCTCTTCTAGCTTCTCCGTAAGAAGCAGACTCAAAGCTCAACACCTTGCATTTTCACTGACGCCTTACTTTTTGTTCAGCCAAATTCCCTGCTGCAGGCTGCTTCTCTCAGCTCTCTCGCTCCCAGACCAGGAAAAGAAAAACTCAGAAGCTGCAATTTAAACCTTACTAGCTTGCCTCAATTTGCCCTATACAGCTCTTGCAGCCTAAAGACATTCAAAATTGTGGGTTCTTCTGCCACCACCACCCCCCGCCTTTTATTATATTTGCCACGCCAGAACACAAACTCTTAGAGTAAAAAGAACTATTTATCGCTAACAAAGTGACTTCCTAATTACTAAATAGAAAAGACACATATAAGAAAAACCCTGATCATTTCAACATAGTCCAAAACCTCAGTCTCTTAGTCCTGACCATCTCACCAACATCCAGTCAATCAAAGTTCATCAGAGTGTGCTCCAAACAAACATCCTTCCTTCTCCTTGGCGTGTTCCATCCAAGCAGGTAGACAAGGATGCTACCGTTTCCTCCTTGCTGGGTCCTCTTCCCTTCAGGTGGTAGAGACAAACTCCAAAGAACAGGAACCAATAACAGATTCATCAAGGCCTCCTCATGTCCTCTCCAAAAATCCTTGGGTTGACTTTAACACACACACTCAGCTTAAACATGCTAAAGCCGCGAGTCCACAGGTTTGGACCTATAGCGAGGCTGCCCACCTCAGCCACGTGGCCTGGACTTACATTATCCTTCTCCCCAGAATGCTAACCTCAAAATCAGTTGCTCCCCAAAATGGCAGATCCCTTCCTTTGTCCCAGCTCTCCTTATACTGGCTTATTTCCCGCCCTCCCAGGAGCAGGCTTGTGAGTTATTACATTACAGAGGAAAAACTTATTTCCTTTCTTTCTCCCCACCCCTTGTATCTTTTTGAAAAGAAATTCTAATTAAATCCATTCTCACATCTAGCATGTCCTTGAAATTAGCAGTCCTAAAGCAACAAGAGACAGCGGTACCCAGGGGGTAGTCTCCAGGCATCTGATTCACTGTCATAGCAAAAGGGGGTTCATGGAGATGAAGAAAGTGGAAAGTGTCCTGAGCTCTTTTCTCTAGAAAGACACCGCAGCGCCTACCTTGAAGTTCACTTCTGACAACAGTGAGTCACCCTGAAGTGTCTGCTGCTTCTTGCAAACCCTGACCAAGGGCAAAGGCTTGTCGGGGACCTCTCCCATGTCTCCTCGTGCCCACCAGAGCCTTCTCTTCTTTCCAATGTCTTTTGTGCTCCTTTTTCCATAGTTCACATCTTTGCTTTTGTCGCTTACATTTTCCCTCTGGGACCAACGTTTGTAAGGATCCTACTTTACTCCAACTCTCCGGCCTTGGGAAACACCTTGTAAGAACCAGTTTTAGGAGTTGAGAGGCTAAACTCACCAACGGCTCGTTGTCAGGTGCTGAGGGGATGGGGAAAGGGAACAGCAGAGCCCACTATCCCCGGCCCCGCTAGGCTGCGGGAGGTGCCTCCTGTTCGCAGGCCAAGGGACAGAGGTGTGTGTGTGTACAGTTTATGACAAAGGAGTCGAGAGTATAGATGGGAAAAAGCAATGTCTCTTCAAAAAATATTGGGAAAGCTGAATAACCATGTTCAAAGAATAAAACTAGAGTATGATCTCACACCATGGAAAAATTAAGATGAAATGGTGTAAAGATTGGGATATGTCTTGATGCCATAAAATTAATAGAAGAAAATTGAGACAAAAGTCTGAGACATGGGCTTCAGAAATGTCTTGGGGGCTACTGTCAGCGACTGTGTCCTCGGGAGGTTGGACTAAAATGTGAGAAAATATCAAGAGTCCCCTTTGAGTCTTGGCATCGAGTGGAAGGACACAGGATGGAGCAGATACGCCCGAGCAGGGAGAAGGTGTGGCAGGTTTGGAGGTTTCCAGAGTCAGCCCAGCCTGACCGAGCCCCTGTTAACTGAGAGAATTGGCCAGGCCACTCGGTGCCCTGGGGCTGGCTATCTTCCAGCCATGGGGACAACTGTCTAACCCGATGGTCACCTGACACAGACTCACATGCAGCTGCTGCAAAACCCTGCCCCACAGAGATTAGATTCACATGAGAAAGAAAGACCAGGAAAAGGGGTGGAAATAAGGTGGAATGAGGCAGGAGGACTGCCTGGAGGAGGCAAGAAGCAAGGAGGGGACAAGAATGAGAGGAGTCTAGGTGGACCTCAAAGGTCAGGAAGGGCTGAGTGATGGAGACAGGACCCGGGTCCCTGGCACAGCTCAAATGTTTGAGGATGATGTTTGAGGATGGCTGGTGGCACGTGGGCGGAA
>PVHY01001417.1:105402-160007 GCA_004024945.1 Uropsilus gracilis | reverse complement strand
TACATATACACGATGGAATACTACGCATCCATCAAGGAGGACAAACACATGTCATTTGCAGCAACCTGGATGGAACTAGAAAGACTCATATTAGCAGAAATAAGTCAAAAAGAAAAAGAGAAGTACAGGATGGTCTCACTTATATGAGGGATATAGGGAAAATCAAACAAACAAATAAGAAAAAATGAAAACAACCAATAGGACTGAACCATGGAGCGAGAGAGGAGGAGGAGGAAGAAGTTGGGTGAGGTGACGAGCACAAAAGATCAGGATAGTTAACAAATGTAGTGAAGTGGGAAACCCTGGGGTAAAACAAACAAACAAACAATAGAACACACACACATTTACCAGATATCAGAAGAGAACAACGGGCCAAACAACCAACAACTGAACATCAAATTAACCAACCAACAATTTGCAGAAAAATGGGAGATGGAGTGACTGGAGGGAGGATATGGAGGGAGGAGGAAAAAAAGAAAAAATACTTTTACTCTGATACCTAATATATTATGTATAAAATGATTCTGTGTCTGTACCATCCAAACTAGAAGAGAATGAGGAGCCATATCTTGCCCAGCCCTTTTTAAACACAGTGCAAGAGCACACATACACAGAAATCATGGATATTATTGGGACTTTTAGTTGTGGGTGTGGTGTGCCAACCTACATTTGTAGAGGTATAAACTTATAACCACAGAACCCTCACAATACTGTCAACCAACATTACTTCAATAATCATAATAAACATTCAAAATATCCTGAAAATGACAAAGTCTTTCCTTTATACAATAAAACTAACCGCAAATCATAACTGAGAGAAAAACCACAACAATAATTCCAGTTCAGGAGAGACTAGTAAGACAGAGTTTCAAGAAGCTTTCTTTTCCCCATGAAAATATGGGATGATAGAATGCATCGAGAAGTGATATACAATTCTGGAGAATAGAGAGGTAAATTATTAATCAGTACATAGAAAATTAAATAAGCATGAAAATCTAAGCCAATATGGATGATATGAAAATCAAAATGTCTAAGAAAGAATATACATATATTCATGATACAGCAACTGACTCAGCTGTTAATAATATTTCCATATTCATTTTCGTAGACCAATCATTACCTTGTTTTAACCTGAAGAGAAATGATGAGGGCTTGAAAAAAACATGTAGAAGTGTTAAAGGGTCAGCTGGGGAGAGAAACTCTAGTGGTAAGCTTTGAAGTCCCAGTCAGTTACCACAACTTTTATTAGGAAGTTTATCAATACATAGCATACGTCATTACATATGGTGTATTCATTAGTTTCAAGGACAAGAAACTGATATAAATAGACAATATGTGTGAAAGAAAAGTTTTTAAGTTTCTGTAACATTTTTCCCAGAATCAGCAGTTTTTTTTTACAAAATACACTGCTGTCAGAGAGAAACAAAACCATCCTACACATGCAAGCACAATTTCTGTGAGCAGGTGGAGCAGCTGCATTCAGCTAGTGCAAACCAGTCTAACAGACTGAGAGGGATGGGCCACTCACAGGCATATGCACTCATATGAAACTTCTTGTGTCTATGTCTGATGACTGAGGCAACTGTTGCCAACTCAATGTCATTCAGCAGGGGCAGCGTGGCTAGGTCTGTTGCCCCAAGATCACACATATCCCAGCTTGGGCACATGCCTTCTAGTACCCAACATCTCACACTCAACTATTATAATAATGTAAATATTGAATATTGATTTAACAAATTATGATTGATGATATCAGGAAATTCATGGAATGGTCATAATGCAATAAATTTAATTTTCTGAATGAAAGATATTTATGTCACTTTAATCAATTTCTATAGAAATATGGTATCCAAGTTATAAGAAATCTTTTAGCTGAAACTTTTCATTTTTGAATAGAAGATGATGAAGCCTGCTTTAGGTCTGCTCCACAAGTGTCTCTTAATAGCAGCACAGACAAGTGCTAGATGTTATTTAAGATGAATGGGAAGCAGAGAGTGATCCTGACAGAATCATTGTTATCAAAGACCTCACAATGTGTGCTGGAGAAGCGCATGGACATACTCATTGATGACCTTTATAAATAATCAATTGTGGGCCAGTCTCTTTACACTTGCTATTTTCAAAAGACCTTGAGATGTAGCTATCAAAATTCCCCTTTTACAGATGAGGAAATGTATTAGAAGGGTTTAAGTGAGCAAATTTAGTAGATAGCAGAGCTATGGCTCTCACAAGGTAAGACTGACAGTAAAAGTGGCTCTTTCCAATTTCTATGGTGAAAATGCACTACATAGGTGACAGATATTCATATGCAATGATCACCCATAGAAGATATGGTTTGAGATGTTATGAGGCAATAGTTCATAAAGCAAAGTTTACTCTTTAGACAATATAGAGTGCTCTTTCATATTACCAGGACCTGAAATATCTCTTGTCAGCTATGATTACTACAAAGCCTCAATCTGCTATCAGCAAAATGGTGATAACTTTTATTTATTTGTTTTTTTTTATTTTGCTGGATATATAATGTAAAACATTTTATTTATTTGAAGACAAAAGAATTTATCTTGCCCTGATGAGTTTATATTGTAAAACAATTCCTTATTTTTCTTTTTTTATTGATTACACATATATTTTTTATAACTTTGTATAATTTGAGGTTCTCCCACCAACATATCACCCATGAACTGTCATCTTGACCTCTTGTGCTCATAAGTTTTAAATGATAATAATTATTATGGTCCTTATATGAATCTCCATAATTATATATGACAAATGAGTAAAGACAGGTCTCTCAACTTCTTTAGTTCATAGGTATATGTTGTGTTAGAGTAAGTAAAGTCAGTTGCCATAATAGTCAGCCTATAAATTGCAAAGGCTTAATTTTAAAGTTAATTTTTAGCTCACAGAATGACCATGAGGATGTTTCTTATCAGGAAGATTTCCATCATGCCTCTTTTCCAAGCAACAAACTTGGGTATCTGAATTCCTTCTATATTGTAACTCAACTACTTTAAAAAGAGGAGGACTTTGTGATATAGTTCATGGCTAGGTTGGAAACAGCATATATTATTTGTTCTAGTATTTCACTGGATAAAATGTGACCACAACGTCCTCTTTAGAAACAAAGAGGAATTGAAAATAGTATTTGACTATGTGACAAGAAAGCAGAGTTGTTTGTGAACTTTAGTAATCTGAACCTCAAGGACGTTTCTGCATGTCAAATATACCCTTGGCTCTGAAACTTTTAATATGAGTGTGTGAATGACTTTTTAGCACTCTGGTACTCCCTAATTTTGGAATCTAACCTTACAGTGAGACAGCATTGAGAGAAGCCCTGAAAGTGTCCCAGATATATGGGGATTTGATAAACTTAAGGATGTGATCCCAAAAACCAGTGAAATGTCAATAAATCCAATTCTTGCTTCAAACATGGGATGCAAGAGTTCTCCTGTTTTCCTCTCTTTGGTGGGTACTCTTGTTTGTAATTCATTGACTACTTTTAACCCAGGTTCCTACACCTCCACTGTGTTAATGTGGACTTCTAATTGAGCACGTATAGTCATAGTGTAATTTTCTTCTTATGTGTCTTCCTGGCAACAGCTTAGTGAGAACTTTGAAGGGCAGCACGTATAGTCATAGTGTAATTTTCTTCTTATGTGTCTTCCTGGCAACAGCTTAGTGAGAACTTTGAAGGGCAAGTGCCATGTTATCAAGGTCTTTGCCTATCCAGTAGCTAAGATGGTCTAGAAATACGGTAGGCATCACTAAATGCTTAATTGTTCATTTAATCTTTGGTAAATGACTGATATGAGGAAAACATTCTTTCTCATCTACAGTTCACATAATAAGCATCTGGTAGGCAGCATTTTTTTCACATTGTGTACCAGGTGCTCTTCAAATTCTTGCAGGCAGGTATGAGCTACTGGATATCTAGAACTCTAACTAATTTCTACTCTATATAGAAGTTCAAAGAGCCAATTTAAGAAAAAACTTTAGAGATTTCATTGATTTCTGTGTCATTGCCCAAACATTTGCTTCATTCCTATAGTACTGATACTACTTTATACTTAACTTTTTTTTACCTAAACAAAAAAATCAGTTACTATGAATTAATTAGGAAAAAAACACAAGAGAATAAAACAATGAAAACATTAAAAGTTGATGTCAAAAATATGTTAAAATAAAATCACATTGATTCCACAGTACTCTTCATTTAATACAATCAATTTCAATTTATCTTTAGAGCTTATTCAAATAAAATATATTTTTGTATAGTTATGTTTAATCAAGATTCCATCCTGTATTTATTTGATGGTAAAATCTAAAATGACTTTAGTGTGTTCAATTTAATTTTGCTCGAACAATTTCCATTTGTTCCATTCTTTTTCTTTCTTCTGAACCATTACTTGTTTGATCTTATCTTCTAATAATTTTGGAAGCTTTTATTCCAGAAACCTCTCTTTAGCTCCTGTGACCACAGACCTATTATAACTAAATGCTATTCTCACGCTCTCCTTTTTCAACTTTGAAATGTCATTTGAGTCCCTGTATTTCCTTTGTATCAGAATAATTTGTTTTAACCTTCCTGATGAGAAAAATTTCTCAATTATCTCCTGATGTTTTCTTTCTAAGGAGTGTGGCTCCTGTAGAGGGTCTTCTGTGAAGAGTACACTTCTTTGTGTGCTAGTACAAGTGGAAAGCCAAGAAACATGTACAATGGCATGCATGTGAAAAGTTGTAGAGTATGACAACTGTAAGTGTATCAAAAATTGGTACCTGGAAGCTCTACAAGGAATGGAAACCTGTGAACTGAAGAAAGATAAGTATCAAAGCAAAGCTATAAAATGCTGTTAATGCAAAGTTATGACTCTTTGAAAGTTATGTAATCACTTCAAAGAGTGTAAGCAATTATTTGGCAGTTCAGGGCCTCCAAAGATGAATCAGTGCTGTTCATTGGATTTCAGGAAAATCTCCAGTTACCTAGCTGATAAAGGGAAGTTTTTTCTCCCTAAGTTGCTTGTATTAAAACAGTAAATGCACAAACAATGTAATTTGTGCCAAGTACCTGCTTTCCTTCTAGATGTGTGGAACCTTGGTACATGATAGACAGAGGGTGTTCAATGTTCAGTCTCCAAAAATAAATACTGCAAACAAACAAGCAAATAAAACTTCATCATTGAGCCTTTAATTAGCCTTCCTGGTAGACAATATTTCAAACATATCATAATTTATCTCTTTAGAATTCTAAATTTTATCCTTCTAGTAACTGAAACTAGTTGAACAACTCTGAATTTAACAAAACTCTGCTACGTACCCTTTCAACTTCTAGGCACTTTAAAATCACATAATTATGGCAAATTCGATGAATTATTATGACAAAAGTGACCTTTTGAGAGCCCCCAAGATACAGTCTTTACAACAAAAGAGTTCACAATCTCTAATCTGAAAGAATCGTGCTCATATTTTTTAACCATCTGATGACTCCCTATGAGAATGGCTCAAGAAAGTTTTCAAGACTAAAGCAGCCCAGGACATGCCCACAACATGGTGGAATAGGCAGACTGAAAGTAATCACTCTCCTCAAAAATATAACTTAAACAAAAGGAAAAAGGACTGATACAATGTCCCAGTAAATTTTAGACTCTTGCAACGGACCACCTCTATGAAGACCAAGAACCAGACAGTAAAAGCACAAGAGCATTGGATGACTTGGAGAGCAACAGCTCCCTGAGGCCAGCAGCCATATCTGTAAATGGCATAATGCCATGGAGGCACCCACAGCCAGTTGGAATCATAGCTATCATTATCAGCAGAAGCAGCAGCATCACCTCCAACCCTGACACCAGCTGACTCCACCTGGGAACACCTTGGCTCCTGGGGAAACTCGGGAGATTGAGGCAAAGGAGTGCCACTATGGCTGCTTGTATTTCCTCTAGAGCCAGTTGCCATATTGACACTGGTTCACTGGAGGAGGCACCTGCAGTCAGCTGGAACCACTATCTTCATCAACAACAGCACTAACAGTGGCAATAGCAGCATCACCTCTAACCCCGGCACCAACTACTCCAGTTGGTAACACCTTGGGTGCTGGGAGGACTCTGGAGGCTGAGGCCTTGTAGCACCACTGCAGCTGCTTGCAGCTACTCAGGGGTTAACTACCACATCCACTGGCAGACTTCAAGGGAGGACACCCATGGCCTTCTGACGCCATGCTGACTACAACAGAGGATATTTTGGCTGCTGGGGAGATTCAGGGGACCAAGACGCTGCACCACTACTGCAGATTCTCAGATGAGAAGCCCTTCCCCATGCTGACACTGGGCACAGGAGCAGAAGTGCCCTCCCGACACAACCGCCCCCTGAGGGTGCTCCTGGAAGCTGAGCAGGAAATTTTTTTTTTTTGAGACTAGGTCTCGCTATTTTTGCCTGTGGAACCACAGGCTCTCATTGCCAGGGGTACCACAGACTCAAGCAATCCCCAGCCTCAGCTTCCCAGGTAGCTGGGATTACAGGTGCACACCACCATGCCCAGCTATTTTTTTGGAACTAGGTCTCGCTATAGGCCCCAGGCGGGACTCGAACCACAATCTCTAGCCCTGGCCGCTTCATAGGCTAAAGCTTACAGGCATAAGCCACCATGTCCAGCCCACAGCAGGAAAAATTAAAGCTTACCAGCTAAAGTTCACCCATCTGGGATAGGCCCTCCCCCACAGGGACACTGGAAAGTGAGTAAGCTCAACTGAGTAGTGCAGATAACTCAGCAGGCCCTCCACCCAACTGGAAAGAAAAAAACAACTTGCCCATTTTTCCACAGACTTTTTTTTGGTTGTTTGTTTTTTTTAATTTTTGTCCTGTTTTGTCTTTTTTTTCCTTTCTGTCTGTCTGCTAAATTGGTTTCTTTCTGCTCTGTTTTCTGCTCCTCTCTCCCTGTCTTTATTGTTTTTCCTTATTTATTTTTGCTATCCATTTTCTTATTTTTTTCTCTCATACTTTTTTCCTCCCCTACCCTTTCTTTTTCCTTTGAACAATACCCAATGTTACATGTTTCCTTTTCTTCCTTTTCACCTTACTTTCCTTTCCCCCTCTTTTTCTTCCTTCCTTCCTTCCTTCCTTCCATCTTCCTTCTTTCTCTCTCTCTCCCTTTCTCATTTCTCCTGGTGTCACTACTTCAAAAGAGAAAGACCCTGGGAAGAGCAGCCCTTTAAGCCAAACAGCTCCAATCCAATTGCAACAAAGTAAAAGGACCTACAACTGAACACAGAAATTCACCTCAGGCAGCCAGCAGATGCCTCACAGAAGAATGGTCACCACCTTATGTTTATCAGGATACCTATCATACAGGACTCCAGTCTATCTCAGACTGAGGAATGGGACTCCTCTCCCTAAAGAAAGGGGAGGGCTATACAGACAGGAGATCCAATGAAAAATCATTGCTTATATTAGCATTTGCCACAGCAGAAGAGTACGAGGCAGGAGGCCTCAGGAACACTTCACACTTAAGCCCCTCCTGTCATAACATTAACCTGGGAAACCCACCCATTGACATCAGTCACCTAGCAGTCAAAAGCCCACAGAAACTGTGGGAACATGTGCTTCTAATCCCTGAAGCCCAAAACAATGGGATAGGAGTGACCAGTAGCCCTGCTTGCCATCAGCAAAGCACTGGTTAACAGAAGTTGAGGAGGGAGAGGCAGGGACCAGCACTATTACCTCTGTACTCCAACCATAGCACCCCAGTCACTACACAGATACATCTACACAGCAAGATCTCCAAGTAATCATGCCAACTAACACCAGTGGTACAGGGGCATCAACAGGCAGAACAATACTGAAGATGTACTAGGGGAGAGAAGAAAATCACAAATGATCAAACAAATGTACCAGGGAATAACACACCACAGAAAGAAAGTTAGCATACTGAAATCAACAGCATGGACATGTAAGACCATTTCAATCTGACTGAAAAAATATACAGAGTCCCCATAAGTAAAACACTGAAAGATAGAGAAAAGGCAGAGAAGAAAAATAATGATATGCAGAACATAATCAACAAACTAAAGAATAAAAATGAAACTTTAAAGAAAAACAAAGAAACTTAAGAAAACCCATGAAGAAAGAATAGAAGAAATGGAATAATGTATCAATACTCTCCAAGACTCAGAGGTTAAAAATAAATCCAAAAAGATATGGAGGGAGAGGGCTGGGCACAGTGGCGTGTGCCTTTAATCACAGCCTATGGACCGAGGCTGTGCTAGGAATTGCTTAAGTCCTCAGGTTTGAGACCCACCTAGGGAAATATAGCAAGACCTAGTTCCAAAAAATAGCTGAGCATGGTGGTATGTGCCTGTAATCCCAGCTACCTGGGAAGCTGAGGCTGGGGATTGCTTGAGTCTGTGGTACCCTGGGCAATATGAACCTGTTGTTCCCCAGGCCAAATAGTAAGATCTAGTCTCAAAAAAAAAAAAAAAAGAAAGAAAAGAGAAGAAAAGAAAAGGACGGAGAGGTGCAAAGAACTGAAAAAACACTACAAGAACTATCTGATACCATGAGAAAAGGAAACATTAGAATTTTGGGAATACCAGAAAAAGAGGAGAAAGACAAAGGAACTGAGAAACTATAAAATGAAATAATTGAAGAGAACTTCCCAAATATGAAGCAAGAAACAAAAACAGGAAGTTAGAAGAATATCAAATTACCACAATGAAAGCAAAATTATTGCAAGACACATAATAGTAAAACTTCAAAATATCCAAGACTAAGAGAACATAATTAGTCTACGACCATACCACCCTGAACGTGCCCGATCTCATCTGATCTCGGAAGTAAGAGAACATAATTAAGTCAACTAGAGGCAAGAAACAGATAATTCTATAAAGGAAAACATATTAGGCTCTCATCAGACTTCTTAGAAGTAGACAAGAAGAAACTGGAGCAACATATTCAACAAACTCTAAGACAAAAAATGCCAGCCAAGGATACTTTATCCTGCAAAGTTCTCATTCATCTATGAGGGAAAAAGACAAACCTTCACAGGCAAACAAAATCTTCAGAAATTCACTTTTACTACTCCCACAAGATATATTAAAAGAAGTACCCCCCACAAGATATATTAAAAGAAGTACCCCCAAAAAAGATATTAAAAGAAGTTTTAAAATTTAAGCCAAGAGGGAAACAAACAAGAATAACATAACAAGGTGATGAATAGAACAATAAAAGAATAAACAAAATAACAAGTATGGACTACTACATATCAATAATCACCTTAAAAGTTAATAGACTAAAAGCACCGATAGACAAAGAGTAACAGAGTGGATTAAGAAACAGAATCCATCCTTCTGATGTCTCCAGTAAACACAGGTAACTGCTAAAATAAAAATAGATTGAAAGTAAAGGCTTGGAAAACAATCCTGCAAGGAAATGGACCCTGAAAGAAGGCAGCTACAGCCATACATATATCTGACAAAATAGACTTCAAACTGAAAAAGGTGATGAGACACAGTTGGCCACTACATAGTGAGCAAGGGATCAATACACCAGGAAGACATAACTCATCAATATATATACACCAAATGAAGGAGTACCAAATCACATCAGACAACTACTAACAACTCTGAAAAAAGATATCAGAGAAAATACATATGTGGTAGGAGACTTCAATTTCCCACTCTCAAAAAGAGATAGATCAATGAAACAAAAAATAAACAAGGACACAATTATTCTAAATGAACACCTAGGCCAAATGGATCTAATAGATATCTATAGGATACTGCACTCCAGAAAAACTGAGTACATGTATTTATCAAGTGCAGATGGCTCATTCTCTAGAATTGACCATGTATTGAACCACTAGACCAGCATCATCAAATTAATGAAGACTGAAATGAGAGGAAAACATTACAGAATACATGGGATGCTGCAAAGGCTATAACAAGAGGGAAATATATAGATATACAGTCCCACAAGAAGGAACAAGAAAATTTCCAAAGAAACAACCAAATCTCATATCTGATTAAACTAGAGAAAGAAAAGAAAAATCCAAAAGCAAGTAGAAGGAAGAAGATAATCAAAATTCAAACAGAAATAAATGAAATAGAAACAAAAAAGAAAATAGAAACAATCAACAAAAAAATTGCTGGTTCTTTGAAAAGATAAAAAAAAATAGATAAACTAGCCAGGGTCACAAACGAGAGATGGGAGAAAACAGATTAGCAAGATATGGTATATATATATAATGGAATACTACTCAGCTATAAAAAAGAATCAATTGCCATTTGTGGTAACATGTATGGAACTGGAAGGTATGATGTTAAGCAAAATAAATCAGAAAGAAAGACAAAAAACAGCAATAAATAGAATCATAAATGAAAGATGAGAAATTACAACAGAAAAAGCAGAAATCCAAAGGATAATTAGAGATTACTATAAATATCTATATGCAAACATGTTAGCAACATCAATGAGATGGACAAATTTTTGAAGCATACATCCATCCAGAACTGGATAAAGATGGCATAGAAAGCCTAAATAAACCAATCTCAAGCAGTGACATTGAAACAGTAATAAAATCACCCCCCAAGAACAAAAGTCCTGGATCAGATGGATTTACAAGTGAGTTCTCCCAGATGTTCAGAGAATGAATTGGTTGCTATCTTACAAAAATAAAAAAGGAATACTACAAATACATTCTATGGGGTCAACATCACACTAATACCAAAATCAAACAAAGATAGCACAAATAAAGAAGACTAAAGGCCAATCTCCATAAATGAACACAGGTGTAAAAATTCTCAACAAAATCCTAGCAAATAGAATCCAACAATGGATAATACACCATGACAAAGCAGGATTTATTTCAGGAAAACAAGAATGATTCAACACCTGAAATCAATTAATATAATCCAACACAGCAACAAAAACGAAAATGAAAACCAAATGATTATATCAATAGATGCTGAGAAAGCATTTGACAAGGTTCAACATCCATTTATGATAAAGGTCTTCAAAATTCTTGGAATAAGAAACATACTTTAACATAATAAAAGCAATATATGACAAACCCACAGCCAATATCATCCTAAATCATGAAAAACTGAAAGCTTTCCCTTTGAGATCAGGAACAAGGCAAGATTGTCCACTCTCAACACTACTTTTCAATATAGTTATAGAAATCAGCTAGAGCAATTAAGCAAGAAAAGGACATACAAGGGATTCATATAGGGAAAGAAAAGGTAAAGCTATCACTGTTTGCAAACAATAATGATTATATATAGAGAGGATCCTACTGATACAGGGTTGTGAGTGACATAGTTAAAATTGTTTTGGTAAAACAAGCTAGCAACCAAACAGAAGAACACAACTCAGTGGAGGGAGGTGGAGGGAGAGGGTGGGAAAGGTCAGGGAAGGGAGAAGATGGGTGAACCCCAGGGATTGCAAAGATGTCAAACATATATAAATAAATTATTTAAATAATTAAAAAATTGTTTTGGCACCAGAGTACCCTGGTGGCTGGGATCTGAGAGAAAAACATGTGAGAAGAAGCAAGAAATGCCAAAAGGCAGATAAAAGGAAGGAGCATGGATAGGAGGGAAGGAAAGAAAGGAATATAAAGGAGACAAGAATGGCAAACTGAGATAACAGGCCTATGTTGCCTGGCCAGGGGAAGCCCCTGGAAGAGTGAACTGGAGGTGGCAAGGAGCCACATGATGGGAGTGACTGACAGAAGAATAGCTGATGTGGAGAATATGGCACTGAAACAAGGTGGCATAGTAAACTGGTACCTGGGGATGGCCAGGGATTTGGAAAACTAATTTGTGCATCAACAATTATGGAAGAAATTTGAAGAGCCTTGGAGAAGCAGAGTTCATGGAACACTGGAGAAGAAGTGAAGACGAGATGCCAGAGAAAGACTGGATTTGCAGTGCCTGCCTCAGTTTTGGAGGAGCAAAGGGCACCATCTTGAACTTGTGTCTTTGGGACCTTTGGGACTGAAAATGGTGACTAGGGCAAGATAACTGGCCACTTGTGGTTTTGAGGAATTTATTATTTCCTGGCTAATTTTCCTTGTTAATAAAACCCTGTTTTTGAACTGCATTTGAGTGGCAACTGCTACATGTGGGTGAGAAGGATCTATTGATAAAGCTGGGCAGCAGAAGCCACATTTTAAGTTTTTTCCCCATATGGCTTCCAGTTGACAGCTTCTGCCCTTTTGACCTGACTCCACTATGAATTCTACAGAAAACGTAATGAAAGCAATAAACCAGTTCAGTAGAGTAGCAGGCTACAAAATCAACACACAAAAGTCAGTAGCCTTCCTATATGCAAAAAATCAGTTTGAAGAGGAAGAGATTAAAAAAAAAACTATCCCACTCACAATTGCACCAACAAAATTAAATGCCTGGGAATAAACTTAACAAAGGACAGGAAAGATACAAAGAAAATTATAAAACATTGTTAAAAGAGATAGAAGACAAAGAAATGGAAAGACATCCCCTGCTCATGGAATGAAAGAATTAACATTGTCAAAATGGCCATTCTACAAAAAGCAGTCTAGAGATTCAAAGCAATTCCAATAAAAACATCAATGCTATTCTTCAAAGAAATTGAAAAAATGTGCACCTGTGGGAAGAGGGAGGGGGAATTATTCCAAAAACCATTTACCAAGGTTGGATTTAAAGAATAGCAATTAATTAATTAATTAATTAATTACAGAAATTGAAAAATGCTACTAAAATTCATTTGGAACAATAAAACTCTCAAATACCCAAAACTCTCCTCATTAAGAGGAGAAAGAATGGACATATTACACTCCCAGACCCAGACCTTAAGTTGCTCTCCAAATCCATGATAACTAAGATAGTATGGTACTGGAACAAAAACAGACACACAAACCAACGGAACAGAATCAAATGCCCAGAAATAAAGCTGTACATATATGGACAATAAATCTTTGACAAAGAAGCAAAGAATATACATTGGAACAAGGATAGTTTCTTCACTAAGTGGTGCTGAGAGTGGTGCTGTACTGTTGTTTGTAAAAAAAAAAAAGGAAAAAGAATGTAGACTACTCTCTCAAACCATGTACAAATTCCAATTCAAAATGAATAAAAGACCTGGATATAGGTCCTGAAACCATAAAATACACAGAGAAAAATATGGGCAAAACATTCCAAGACTTATACCTCAGAAACTTCTTTCAGGACACATCTATAGAAGCTAAGAAAATTAAGGAAAATATAAACAGCTGAGACTACATCAAACTAAAAAGCTTCTGCACAGCAAAAGAGGCAATAATCAAAACAAAGAGAAAAATTTGCAGTCCACTCAACTAACAGGGTCTCATATTAGATCCACAGAGAATTCATACAACTTAACAAAAGCAAAGTGAAAAGCCCCGTCAAAAAATGGGGAGAAGAATTTAAAAGATACTTCTCCAACGCAGAAACACAGATGGCCCATAGGCACATGAAAAAATGCTCAACATCACTAATAGTCAAGTAATGTAAACCAAAACCACAATGAGATACCCCCCTACACCAGTAAGAATGGCATATATAAAAAAAAAACTGGGCAACAAGTGCTGACATGGATGTGGAACAAAAGGAATTCTTTCACACTGCTTGGTGGGAATGCAAACTGGTCCAACCACTATGGAAAGCTCTGTGGCAGACCCTCAAACTATTGAAAATGGAACTGCCATTCAGTCTAGCAATCCCACTTCTGGAAATCTACCTAAAGAACACAAAAACACTAATTAAAAATGACACTTCTACTTGCATGTTTTTTGCATCACTATTTACAATAATCTGAACATGAAAACAACTCTAATGCCCACAAACAGACAAATGGATCAGAAAGCTGTGGTATATGAATACAATGCAATATTGCTCAGCAGTGAAAAATAAAAATTTGATGCATTTGTTATAAATGGATGGACCTAGAAGGAATCATGGTGGCACAAATAAGTTAGAAAGAAAAAGAAATACTGGATAATCCCACCTATATGCAGGATATAGGAAAAACAAACAAATGAAAGGACAAATAATCTTAAAATGAACAAACTGTTAGGAAAACTGAAGCATAGAGCAAAGGATTAAGATTGAGATGATAGTTCATGGATGACAAGGTGGTGGGAGAACCTCAGGGTATATATACAATGATGTAAAAATGTACACATGTGAAATCAAACATAACAATAACAAAAAGAAAAATTATGTGAGTACTGAAATATTTATGGTGTAAAAATGAAAAAAATAAGTACTATAAATATTAAAATTTTGTTGTATACACTCTTGTACTGCTGATGGGAGAGCAAACAGGTCACCAGGAACTATTGATGGCTGTGTGGAGGACCCTCAAGGAACTGAAATGGAATTAACATTCGAACCAGAAATTCTACTACCCAAAGGACACAAAAGCATTAATTCAAAAAGACACATGTACCTGGATGTTTATCACAGCACTATTTATAATCACCAAGATAAGGAAACAACTCAATTGCCCCCAAAGTGATGAATGGCTAAAAAAGATATGGTATATTTACACAATGGAATATTATTCATGAATCAAAGAAGATAAGCTTATGTGATTTGCAGCAACATGGATGGAGCTAGAAGGAATCATATTAGTGGAAATTAGGCAGAAAAAAGGAGAGAAATATGGGATGATCTCATTTATAGGAGGGATATAGTGAAAACAAACAAACAAACAAGAAAAATTTAAAATAGCCAACAGAACTAAAGCACAGAGCAAGGGAGGGGAAGGAGAGTAATATCAGGGGAGGGCACAAGATGTTAAAATAGTTCACAGGTGATAAGATGATGGGAACACATTGGGGTAGACAATGATGTAATATGTGTGTGTACGTATGTGCAATCAATAAACAAATTTAAAAAGAATGCTGTGTTTTGAATAAAGCAACAACTTACAGTGGGGGGAATTTTTATTGTATAAATATCAAAATATATATTTTATATATTTATCTATGGTTTACATCTAATGAAGATTAAGAAAGTTTAAAAAGAGCTATGAAAAATAACATTATGGACTTTTGAAACAGAGAGATTTACTGAGTTAAGATTTGGCTTTATATTCTAGGTTTTTGACCCTGGGTAAATAAATTAATCATGCTATGTCTCCATTTTCTTATCTGTTAAAAGGGATAATTTGTTTGATATTAAAAGGAGATGATATCAATTCAGAAGTTTGCTTTGAGTCTTAAATCAAATTATCTAAATAAAGTACTCCACAAAATGCCCGGAACATGGAGAGTTCAATAAACTCTGAGTAATACCTTTACTAGTGGTTTATAGCATTCAAAAAAATAAAAAACTATGGTGTAATTGAAATTATTCAGTCTGAGCAGGAGAAAAGAAAAAATGTAGAAATATCAACTGCATCTAAGAAACCAGAGGAATATCACTGAGATTATGAACATATGGATAATGAGAGTCCTAGAAGGAGAAGAGAGAAGTAAAGGGGCAGCAAGAATGTTTGAAGAAATAATGGCTAAATGCTCCTCAATTTTGGTGGGATTTGTGAATCTAAACATTTAAGAACTCCAACTCAATAAACTAAAAACATATTCATAATGAGTTATATTAAGATAAACTTATCCAAAGTCAAAGACAGAATCTTGAGTATATAAGAAAGAATGATTGGAGAGCGCCAGCAGAGCCGGGGACTAGCGGTCCACTTCACTGCTCCACCTCCCACCACATCGCCTCGGGGACCATCGAGCCCAACCCCTCCCTGGTGGGCAGTGGCAGAGGCACCGGCTGGCTTCAGGACACCTGTGATGTCCATCCACAGGTGAGAGAGTGTAGTGCCAGCAGTACCAGTGCCTATTGGCACCAGTGCAGACGAGCATCCTCAACAAGAATTAAAACATTGGATAGAGAATTCAAAAGAAACACACAGAACACACAGACCAGAAACAAAGGAAAGGAACTCATCCCCAAAACACAGGCCAACAGAAGCAAGAAATTATACAGACACAAGGGCAGAAACTACCACAAACAGATATACCTCAACATGGAACCAATATTAGAGCAGTTATTGCTCAATATGTAGAGCAACCCAAAGGGAAAACACAAGAAGGAAGAAAAATACAATTACTCAAATAAGCCAAAAGGGAAATAATTCAACTCCAAAGGATAAACAATCTCCAGAAACCAACATGGATAAATTCAAAGAAATGCCCTTTATGTCAGATAAAGAATTCGGGCACAATATGATAAAAGCAATCAATGAGCTTAAAGGAAAAGTATAAAAATATAAAAAGGAATGTAGCAAAATGAATACAATATCTTGTATTCATTGTAGCAAAATGAATTCAATATTCAATATCTTTTGATATTGAAAACCTAAGTAAAAAAATGAAGGAGATGCAGTATATAAGAGGAATGATAAAAGACCTCAAACTACAGGGAAAAGCTAAGAAAGTAAACTAGAAGAAATTGAATGAATCATCACACTGGAGGATACAGAAATAGAGAGAATTAAGAAAGAAAAAGAGAGAAAAACAAAGTAAGAGAACAGAAACAAAAATCAGAGATATATCAGATACCTTAAAGAAAGGAAATATAAGAGCAATTGGAATCCCAGAAAGAGAAAAGAAAGACATAGGAAATGAAAGACTTTTTAACTCAATTATAGAAGGGAACTTCCCAAACTTGAAGAACAAAATGAAAATAGACATACAGGAAGCAAAAAGGACACCAAACTATTTTAATGGAAAAAAAAACATACCAAGACACATAATGATAAAATTTTCAAGAGTCCAAGATAAAGAAAAAATAATGAAGATGAATAGAGGAAACAGATAACCTACAAAGGAAAATCCATTAGGCTGACTTTGGATTTCTCTGAAGACACTTCAAACAAGAAGAGAAACTCCAAACTGAAGAGACACTCCAAACAAGAAGAGAATGCAGCACATCTTCAATAAATTCCAACACAAAAAATGCCAGCCAAGAATACTCTACCCTGCAAAGCTGTCCTTCCTTTATGAAGGAAAAATTAGAAACTTCTCAGACAAAGTCTCCAAAAACTTGCTACCACCAAACCCCCACTCCAAGAAATATTGGAAGAAGCCTCAACACTAAAACCTTCAGACAAATAAATAGAATAAACACAACAAGAAATCAAAGCAGAACCAAAAAATGACCTCTAGAAAATCAACACTAGAACCTCTCACATCAATAATCACTCTAAACACCAATGGTCTAAACTCATCAATCAAAAGACACAGAGTTGCGGATTGGATCAAAAGACGGAACCCAAAATTCTGCTGTCTCCAGGAAACACATCTAATCCCTAAAGATAAGCATAGACTGAAGGTGAAAGGATGGAGAACTATTCTACAAGCAAACGGTCCCCAAAGAAAGGCAGACTTCAAATTAAGAAGTTACAAAAGATACAGATCGCTACTACTTAATAGGTAAATGGTCAATCCACCTAAAAGACATAACAATAATCAACATATACGCACCTAATGAGGAAGCTACAAAATTCATAAAACAACTACTAGTAGAACTGAAATCAAATATTGGTGAGAATACATATGTGGTAGGACACATAACACACAACAAAAGACAGATCAAAAAAACAACTACACAAAGACACAAAGCTTTAAAGGAAGATCTAGACCAAATGGACCTAATAGATATATAAAGAACACTACACCCCCAAGGAAAAGAATACACTTTCCTTTCAAATGCACATGGTTCACTCTCTAAAATTGACCATATATTTGTTTTATTATTATTATAAAGTTTATTCCAGTTGACAATTTAGGCCATAGACATGTACATGAAATTTCCATAAAAGGGATCAGTATGTGGGGGGTTAGGAGGGGTAGATAGGAGGGAGTGGTAATGGAGGGAAGGTAGGTGGTGTGTGGTCCCCAGGGAATAGAAAGATGTGAAACATATATATATATATATAAATTAAGAAAAAAAAGGGATCAGTACAATTTCCACATTGGGGAGAAGCATCTCTCCTGCCTGCCTGGCACTATGCAGATGGCTCTCTTTTTATTTCTCCATTCCCTAATAACCCTGTCCCTTTTTTTCCTCTCTTTTTTTTTAAATTTAATTTAAATTTTTTTTAATTTGCATGTATATGTATATTTATATTACATTATTTCATTATTGTGTACCCCGGGGCTTTCCCACTTCACTAACATTTGTTAACCATACTAATCTTTTGTGCTCTTCACCTCCCCCACCTTATTCCCCCTCCTCTTCTCTCACTCCATGGTTCAGTCCCATTGGTTATTTTCATTCTTTCTTATTCATTTGTTTTTCCCTATATCCATCAAATAAGTGAGACCATCCTGTAAGTCTCTTTTTCTTTTTGATTTATTTCTGCTAATATAAGTCTTTCTAGTTCCATCCAGGTTGCTGCAAATGACATGTGTTTGCCTCTTCAGTAAATGATGCTGGGAAAACTGAATCAAAACTTGTAAAAAAAAAATGGACCGACCAAGACAAGACCCTCACAGCCTGTACAAAAATTAACTCAAAATGGACAAAGGACCTGAAAGTGAGACCTGCAACCATAAAATACATAGAAGAAAACATGGGCAAAACCTTTTATGAATTTCACCTCATAAATCCATTTGGGGAAACAATTATGGCCGGCAAAATAATGAAGGAAAACATAAACAGCTGGGAATATATAAAACTAAAAAGTTTCTGTTCAGCAAAAGAGACAATAAACAAAACAAAAAGAAACCCAACTGACTGGGAGAAAATTTTTCGCTCACCAGACAATTGACAAGGGTCTGATAACAAAGATCCACAAAGAGCTCCTACAGCTCAACAAAAACAAAGCAAAAAACCCAATCAAAATATGTGGAGAAGAACTAAAAAGACACTTCACCAAAGAGGAGATACAGATGGCTAATAGGCATATGAAAAAAATGCTCCACATCACTAATAATCAAGGAAATACAAATTAAAACCACACTGAGATACCATCTTACACCAGTAAGAATGACCCATATAAATAAAAGAGACAAATGTTAGCATGGATGTGGAGAAAAATGAAATCTCTTACACTGCTGGTGGGAGTGCAAACTGGTTCAGCCACTATGGAAGACTGTGTGGAGGACTTTCAAACAATTGAAAGTGGACTTAGCATTCGACCCAGCAATCACACTACTTGGAATCTACCCAGAGGACATGAAAACATTAACTCAAAAGGACACATGTACGTACATGTTCATTGCAGCCCTGTTTACAATTGCCAAGAATTGGAAACAAACCAAATGCCCCAAAACAGATGATTGGCTTAAAAAAATGTGGTACATATACACAATGGAACGCATCCATCAAGGAGGACAAACACTTGTCATTTCATTTCAAAAAGAAAAAAAGATATAAGGGTGGTCTCACTTATATGATGAATTTTTTATTTAGACTAGGTCTTGCTATTTTTGCCTGCAGAACCGCAGGTCATGTTTCCTGAGTAACCACAGACTCAAGCAATCCCCAGCCTCAGCTTCCCAGGTAGCTGGGGTTACAGGTGCGCACCACCATGCCCAGCTATTTTTTTGGAACTAGGTCTCGCTACAGGCCCCAGGCGGGACTCGAACCGCAATCCCTAGCCCCAGCTGCTTCATAGGCTGAAGCTTACAGGCACAAGCCACCATGCCCAACCACTTATATGATGGATATAGGGAAAAACTAACCAACAAATAAGAAAGAATGAAAACAACCAATGGAACTGAACAATGGAGTAAGAGAGGAGGAGGGGGAAGAAGGGAGGGGAGGTGAAGAGCACAAAAGATCAGGATGGTTAACAAGTGTTAGTGAAGTGGAAAATCCCTGGGATACACAATAATGGAATAATGTAATATAAATATAAATATACATATATATGCAAATTTTAAAAATTTAAATTAAATTTAAAAAAGTACAGGGTTATTAAGGAATGGAGAATGGAAAAGAGAGCCATCTGCATAGTGCCAGGCAGGCAGGAGAGCTGCTTCTCCCAGCGTGGGAATTGTACTGATTCCATTTTTTTTCTTAATTTATTTAATTTTTTATATATGTGTTTCACATCTTTCCATTCCCTGGGTACCACCTTCCCTCGCTGACCACTCCCTCCCATCTTCACCCTTCTTCACCCCCCCACACACAGTGATCCCTTTTATGGAATTTTTATGTACATGGTTATGGCCTAAATTGTCAACCAGAATAAATTTTATAATAAAATAAATAAATAAAAACCCCACTCTCACCAAAAATCAGATCAGCAAAATAGTAACTAAACAAGGACACAACAGCTTTAAAGGAAGACCTACAACAAATGAACCTAATAGATATCTACAGGACATTGCATCCCCAAAGAAGGGAATACACCTTTTTAAATGCACATGGATACTTCTCTAAAATTGACCACATACTACGGCACAAGGAAAGCTTGAAAAAATACACAAAAATTAAAATTATATCAGCTTTTTTCTCAGATCATAAGGGCATCAAACTAGAAATCAACAATGAAGAGAAAATAAGAAGAGTTTCCAATACATGGAGACTGAACAATATGCTAGTAAATGAAGAATGGGTAATCGAAGAAATTAAAGAAGAAATTAAAACCTACTTCGAAACAAATGACAAAGAAGATACAACATTCCAAAATATCTGGGACTCAGCAAAAGCATATCTAAGAGGAAGGTTCATAGCAATACAGGCCCATATCAAAACCCAAGAAATTATCCAAAGATAAAACCTCCTTTCCTAACACAAAAAATTAGAAAAAGAACAACAGGGAAACTCAGCAGAAGACAAGAAATAATAAAAGTAAAAGAAGAAATAACCTAGAAACCAAAATGACTATCCAGAAGATCAACAAAGCTAAGAGCTGGTTCTTTGAAAAAATAAATAGAATTGACAAACCCTTTGCAATGCTCACAAAGAAGAGAAAACACTCAAATAAACAGAATCATAAATGAAAGAGAAGAAATTACAACAGACACAAAAGAAATCCAAAAGATAATCAGAGACTAATATGAACATCTATATGGAAATAAATACAACAACATGAATGAGATGGACAGATTCTTATAAAGATACAACTCTCCAAAACTGAACAAAGAAGAAATAGAGAACCTAAATAATCCAATCACAAGCAGTGAAATTGAAGCAGTCATAAAAACTCTCCCTAAAAGCAAGTGCCCAGGACAAAATGGATTTACAAATGAATTCTACATGACATTAAAAGAGGAAATACAACCTGTACTACTAAAACTCTTCCAAAAAATAAAGGAAAGTTCACAAACACATTCTATGAAGCAAAATCACTCATAGCAAAACCAAATAAGGACAGTACCAAGAAAGAAAACTATAGACTAATTTCCCTAATGAACACAGACACAAAAATTTTAAACAAAATCTTAGCAAATTGAATACAAAAATGCATAAAAAGCATTATTCACCATGACCAAGTGGGATTTATCACAGGCGCACAAGGATGGTTCAACATCCGGAAATCAATTAACATAATCCACCACATCAACAGGAAGAAAAACAAAAATCACATGATCATATCAATAGATGCAGAGAAAGCATTTGACAAAGTCCAGCACCCCTTTATGATAAAAGACCTTGAAAAATTGGGGATCAAAGGAACATACCTCAACATAATAAAAGTCATCTATGACAAACCTACAGCAAACATCATCTTAAATGGGGAAAAACTAAAATCATTCCAATTACCATCTAGAACCAGGCAAGGATGCCACTCTCTCCACTATTTAACATCATATTGGAAGTTCTAGCCAGAGCAATAAGGCAATAGAAAGATATAAAAGGTATACAAATAGGAAAAGAGAGAAAATGAAACTATCATTATATGCAGATAATATGATTCTTTATGTAGGAACCCCAAAAAATCTACAGAAAACTTCTCGAAACAATAAACCAGTTCAGTAGGGTAGCTGGTTACATAATCAACATACTGAAATTAGTAGTCTTCCTATACACAAAAAGCCAAGCAGAAGGAGAATAAATTTTTAAAAAGCCACCCAATTACCATCACACCCAAAAAAAATAAATAAATACCTGGGAATAAACCTAACAAAACACAAGAAAGGACTATACAAAGAAAACTTTAAAACACTGCTAAAAGAGATAGAAGAAGATATAAGGAAGTGGAAAGACATTCCCTGTTCATGGATCGGAAGAATTAACATCGTCAAAATGGCCTTCATACCAAAAGCAATCTGCAGATTCAATGCAATCCCTACAAAAATTCCAACGACATTCTTTAAAGAGATAGAACAAAAATTACAGATATTCATATGGAATAACAAAAGACCTCAAAAATCAAAAAACCTCCTGGCCAAAAAAGAGAGAATGGAGGCCTAACTATGCAAGACTTCAAGTTATACTACAAAGCCATAATAATTAAAACAGCATGGTACTGGTACAACAACAGACAATCAGACCAATGGAACAGAATTGAGAGCCTGAAAATAAAACCACGCATATATAGTCAACTAATCTTTGACATAGGAGGGAAAAACTTACATTGGAACAAAGATAGCCTCTTCAATAAATTATGCTGGAAAAATTGAACCAAGACAACATCCTCACACCATGTACAAAAGCAACTCAAAATGGATAAAAGACTTAGATATCAGACCTGAAACCATAACATACATAGAGGAAAACTTGGTTCAAAACCCTCTATGAACTACAATTCAGAAATCCCTTTATGGAAATATCTGCAGATAGCAAAAAACTGAAGGAAAACATAAGAAGATCGGACTACATCAAACTAAAAACTTCTGTACAGCAAAACAGACAACAGTAAAAACTAAAGGAAGCCCAACCAAATAGGAAAAAAGGGTGATAAGGGTTTAATAATGAAGATCCATAAGGAACTTACACAACTAAACAAAAACAAAACAAGAAGCCCAATTAAAATATGAGGAGAAGAACTAAAGAGACACTTCTCCAAAGAGGAAATACAAATGACCAACATGCACATGAAAAATTGGTGAATGTCACTAGCAATCAGGGAAATGCAAATCAGAACCACAATGAGATACCACCTTACACCAGTAAGAATGCCCCAATCAAAAAAAAAAACAAAAAACCAGGCAACAACAAGTGCTGGCATGAATGTGGAGAGAAAGGAACACTCTTACACTGCTGGTGGGAATGTAAACTGGTCCAGCCACTGTGGAAAGCAGTAGGGAGGACCCTCAAACTAATGAAATGGAACTACCAGTTGATTCAGCAATCGCTCTTCTGGGAATCGACTCAAAAGAGACCTCAATGTGATTACAAAAAGATACCTGTGCTCGGATGTTTATTGCAGCACTGTTTATAATTGCAAGGACATGGGAACAACTCAAATGTCCCAAAACAGATGAATGGATAAAGATGATGTGGTATATATACACAATGGAGTATTACTCATCAATTAAAAATGACACACTTGATGAATTTATGGAAGCATGGATGTATCCACAAAAAATCATACTAGCAGAAATGAGTGAAAAAGAAAGAACCAAATGGTTTCACTTATATATGGACAACCAAATGAAAGTACACAATGGGAGGGTGGGGACCAGCTGGAGTGGTCAGGGAGAGTAGGTGGTAGGTGAGCCCCGGGCATTAAAATGATGTGAAAGATATATATATATATATATATATATATATATATATATATATATATTTCTTCTTTGTGGGAAGAAAACAAGTTATAGATATGTATTCATATTACAATGCCATAATTACAAAATTATAAACCATGTAAGATAATATATTATTTATTCATATGTGTGATTTAAAAGTTCCAAATACCACAGAAACAATAAACATCAAGTCCAGAGTACTGATTATTATTTCTGGAAATGTATAATGGGGAAAAGGATAGAAGAGATTTTCACAGGGAATGTCAACTATCTCTGTAATGGCTGATTTTTTAATCTATTTTTTAATTGTATACATATACATATATATTACATTATTGTGTACCCCAGGGCTATCCTATCTCTCTAACACCTGTTAACCATCCTGGTCTTTTGTGCCCTCCACCTCCCCTGCCACTTCCCCCTCCTCTTATCTTGGTCCATCATTCAGCCACATTGGTTGTTTCTAATTTTTCTTGTTTGTTTGTTTTTCCCTATATCTGTGATATGAGACCATCCTGCATTTCTTTTTCTTTTTGGCTTATTTCTGCTAATATGAGTCCTTCTAGCTCCATCCATGTTGCTGCAAATTACATATGTTTGTCATCCTTGATCGATGCATAGTATTCCATCATGTACCTATACCACATTTTTTTCAGCCATTTATCAGTTGTGGAGCATTTAGGTTGTTTCCACATCTTGGCAATTGTAAACAGAGCTGCAATAAACTTGTGCGTACAGGTATCCTTTAATTAGTGTTTTCATGTTCTCTTGGTAGATTCCCAGTAGTGGGATTGCTGGGTTGAATGGTAATTCCACTTTCAATCATTTGAGGGTCCTCCACACAGTCTTCCATCATGGCTGAACCAGTTTGCACTCCCAACAGCTATACAGGGAGTTCCTTTTTGTCCACATCCACATCAACATTTGTTGTTGTCCATTTTTTTTCATGTGGGACATTTGTACTGGTGTAAGATTTTATCTCGGTGTGGTTTTAACTTGCATTTCCCTGATGTGGAGCATTCTTCATGTGCTTATTGGCCATCCGTATTTCCTTTTCGGTGAAATATCTTTTTAGTTCTTGTCCCATTTGTTGATTGGGTTTTTGCTTTGTATTTGTTGAGTTGTGTGATCTCATTGTAGATCTTTGTTATCAGATCCTTATCACTTATACGGAGGGCAAAAATTTTCTCCCAGTTGGTTGGGTTTCTTTTGTTTTGTTTATTGTTTCTTTCGCTGTACAGAAACTTTTTAGTTTGATGTAGTCCCAGCTGTTTATGTTTTCCTTCATTATTTTCCCAGCTGTAGCTGTTTCCGAAATGGATTTCTGAAGTAAATTTCATGGAGGGTTTTGCCAAGGTTTTTCTCTATGCATTTTATGATTTCAGGCCTTACGTACAAGTCTTTTATGCATTTTTGAGTTGATTTTTGTACAGTGTGTGAGGGCATTATCTTGGTTTTTTTTTTTTTTTTGCAAGTCATGGTCCAATTTTCCAAGCACCATTTACTAAAGAGACTGTCCTTGTTCCAGTGTATATTGTTTGCCCCTTTGTCAAAGATTAGTTGACCATGTATATGTGGTTTTATTACTGGGTACTTGATTATGATACATTGGTCTGTCTGTTTTTGTAACAGTACCATGCTGTTTTAATTATTATGACTTTGTAATATAGTTTGAAATCTGGAATTGTGATTCTTCCACTCTTCTGTTTGTCAAGAGGATTTTCATTATTTGGGGTCTTTCTTTGTTCCATATGAATTTCAGTATTTTTTGCTCTATCTCTTTAAAACACATCATTGGAGTCTTTACTAAGGAATTGCATTGAATCTGTACCTTGCCTTTGGTAATATGACCATTTTGATAATGTTCATTCTTCCAACCCATGAAAAAGGAATGTCTTTCCATTTTTTAACATCACCTTCTATTTCTTTTAAGAATGATTTATAGTTTTCTTTGTATAGATCTTTTACTTCTTTTGTTAAGTTTATTCCCAAGTATCTAATTTTCTTTGGTGCGAAGGTAAATGGAGGTTTTTTTTTTAATTTATATTTCTGATTGATTCTTTGCATATATGAATGCTATTGATTTTTCTGTTGATTTTGTATCCAGCTACCTTACTGAATTGATTTATTATTTCAATTAGCTTTTCTGTAGACTTTTTGGGTTCTCTAAATAGAGTATCATATCATCCGTGTATAACAATAGCTTTATTTCTTCTTTCCCTATTTGGATCCTTTTATGTCTTTCTCTTATTGCCCTAGCTAGGACTTTCAGGACTATGTTGAATCGGAGTGGAGAGTGGGCATCCTTGTCTGGTTCCAGACCTTAATTGAAATGATTTCAGGTTTTCCCTATTGAGGATGATATTTGCTGTGGGTTTGTCATATATAGCTTTTATTATGTTGAGGTATGTTCCTTTTATACCATTTTTTCCCCAAGGCTTTCGTAATGAAAGAATGCTGAACTTTATTGAATGTTTTCTTCCACATCTATTGATATCATATAGTTTTTGTTTTTCTCTTTGTGGATGTGATGGATTATGTTGATTGATTTTCAGATGTTGAACCATCCCTGTGCCCCTGGGATGAATCCCACTCGGTCATGGTGGATAGTCCTTTTTATGCACTGTTGGATTCAGTTTGCTAAGATTTTGCTTAGAATTTTTGCATATGTGTTAATTAGGGAGATTCTTTGTTTGAACTATCTTTGCTTGGTTTTGGAATTAGTGTAATATTTGCTTGATAGAACATATTTGGTAGCTTTCTTTCTCAATTTTTTGAAAGAATTTTAACAGTACCAGTACCAGTGTTAGTGCCTCTTTGAATGTTTGGTAGAATACATTTGTGAAACCATCTGGACCTGGGCTCTTGTTTTTAGGAAGAGTTCTGATGCCTCAATTTCACTGTTTGACCTGTTTATTCTCTATTTCTTCTTAGTTCAATTTTGGATGGTTGTATTGTTCTAGGAATTTGTCCATCTCTTCCAGGTTGTTGTATATGTTTGCATATAGACGTTCGAGTTGTCTCTAATTATCTTTTGGAATTCTGATGGGTCAGTTGTAATATCTCCCTTTTCATTTGAGATCCTGTTTGAGTTTTACCTTTTCTGTTCTTTGTAAGCCTTGCAAGGGGTTTATCAATTTATTTTTTTTTCAAAGAACCAGCTTTTGGTTTTGTTTATCATTTTGATGATCTTTTTGATTTCTATTTCAGTTATATCTGCTTTTATATTTCTTATTCCTTGTCTTCTGCTGAGTTTTGAATTTTTTTGTTGCTCTTTTTTCTAGGCCCTCAAGTTGGAAGATTAGAGTATTTCTTTGTGTTGTTTCAGTTCTTTTTATTTGGGCCTGTATTGCTATGAACTTTCCTTTTAATACTGGTTTTGCTGCATCCCACATATTTTGGAATGCTGTGTCTTCTTTGTCGTTTGTGTCCATGCATGTTTCAATTTCTTCTTTGATTTCCTCTTTTACCCAGTGATTTTCCAAAATCCTGTAGTTTAGTCTCCATGTAGTGTTTACTCTCCTTATTTTCTTTTCATTGTTGATATCTAGTTTGATACCATTATGATCTTTGTGTATTTATTAAGGTTTGTCCTATGGCCATATAGTCAGTTTTAGAGAATGAGCCATGTGCATTTGAAAAGAAGTGTATTCTTTTCCTTGGGGGTGCAGTGTCCTGAATATATCTATTAGGTCCATTTGTTCTAGATCTTCCTTTAAAAATTTTGTGTCTTTGTGTAGTTTCTATTTTGTTGATCTGTCTTTTGTTGAGAGTGGAATGTTAAAATCTCCTACCACATATGTATTCTCACCAATATTTGATTTCAGTTCTGCTAGTAGTTGTTTTATGAATTTTGGTGCTCCCTCATTAAGTGCATATATGTTCATTATTGTTATGTCTCTTTGGTGGATTGACCCTTTAACCATTAGGTAGTGGCTGTCTTTATCTTTTGTCACTTTTCTTAGTTTGAAGTCTGATCTGTCTGATATAAGAATGGAAGCCCCTCCTTTTTGGGGAGAACCATTTGCTTGTAATGTAGTTTTCCAGCCCTGTACTTTCAATGTGTGCTTATCCTTAGAGATCAGATTTGTTTCTTGGAGGCAGCAGAATTTTGGGTTCCAGTTTCTGATCCAGTCTGCAACTCTTCATCTTTTGATTGCTGAGTTTAGACCACTGACATTTAGACTGATTATTGCTGTTTGATATTTCAATGGTGGTTTTCTGATGGTCATTTTGGATTTTGATTTGATTTCTTGTTTTGTTTGTTCTATTTGTTCTTCTTATGGCTTTGTTTTTGAGGCCTCTTGTAAAACTTCTTGGGGTGGGGGTTTAGTGGTGAAAATTTCTGGAGATTTTGCTTGTTGGAGATGGTCTTAATTTTTCCTTCATAGCAGAAGGATTGCTTTGCAGGTTAGAGTATCCATGTAAATTGCTGGACACTGAAGAGGAGTTGGTCTTGATTACTGGCTATTGGCACCAATACTGACCTGGAAGAAACCTGGGAGTAATGGAGAGGTATATTTCATGTATAACATAGATAAGGGGTTGCCTTAGTTTCAGCTTTTTTTCCCTCTTTGCTGAGAAACCTTGCTGAGAAAAATTCATTTTTACAAATTAGTTGGGAAATACTATGTTATATGATGTACAATTTGCTAAGTTCACAAATATGTTGACATTTACAAATAATTTTTAATCTTTTAATTTCTTTCCATCAGTCATTTTTATTTAACATAACTGTGGAATTTATCATTGCATATTCCTTTTACATTTAAGAGAAATCCACTCAAAATAATTATCATTCCATGACACAAAAGTTTCCATCTTTTGCTATCAAAATTGAATTGTTATACACAATAGAATATTACTCATCAATTAAAAATTACAAATTGGATGATTTTATGATAATATGGATGTAGTTAGAAGAAACAAGTCATATTAGCAGACACATACTAGCATCATATTAGCAGAAACAAGTCAAAAAGAGTCACCAAATGGTTTCGCTATTATATAGCGTATGGAAAAGATAAACAAAAAGCCATGAAAAAAATTCAAAGCAAGTTAACAACCAAAATGAAGTACACAACTTGGGGGAGGGGGGTAGGACAGGTTGGGAACATAAGGGAGGGTGGGAGGGTGAACTCTGGGGATTACAATGATGTGAAATTTATATATAAATTATTTAATTAATAAAAGAAAACAAAAAAATTGAAGTATTATCCCTTCATGTGGGTTGGGTAGGATTCCTTATATGAGTGTTGTGGATGAGTCCTCTCTTTTGGATAGAAAGGGATTACCACCTGGGAATATGAGTTTTGTTTTTTTTTCATTTTTCTTCGTCTTTTTTAAAAAAATATTTCTTTTTATATTTGTACAGTCTCCATATCTCTACTTTTACATATTACCCTTGAGACACCGTCATATTCCTTTGTGTTCATCCCTCCTCTGTTTGACCCTCCATATCTCCCCTTCTTTGCATTTTCAGTCATATGTTAGTGATTTTTATTAGACTACATGTAACACACATTGGCCATCTCCAAAATGTCAGTAAATTTACTACAATGGAATTGCACAATGTAAACTTCCTTGGACATACCTCTTCTTGCAAGTATTTTCAGCTTCTAGTCACCAGGTCTTCCTTTTTATTCCATCTTTTCATTGAAATACTGAGCTCAATAAATTCTTGTTATTTTTTAAAATTTATTTATTTTGTGGGAAGAAAACAAGTTAGAGATAGGTATACATATTACAATATGTATTATTTTGTGGGAAGAAAACAAGTTAGAGATAGGTATACATATTACAATACCATAATTACAAAATTATAAACCATGCAAGATAATATATTATTTACTCATATGTGTGATTTAAAAGTTTCAAATACCACAGGAATGATAAAATCAAATCTAGTGTACTGATTATTATTTCTGGGAATGTATAATGGGGAATAGAATAGATGTTCACAGAGAATGTCAACTATGAGTGTAATGACTGATTTTTTAAATTTAATTATATATATTACATTATTGTGTACCCCGGGGTTTTCCCATTTCCCTAACACCTGTTAACCATCCTGCTCTTTTGTGCCCTCCACCTCCCCCGTCATCTTCCCCCTCCTCCTCTCTCAGTCCATCGTTCAGCCCCATTGGTTGTTTCTAATTATTCTTATTCATTCCCCCCCCCCTATATACTACATATAAGTGAGACCATCCTGTATTTTTCTTTTTGACATATTTTCACTAATATGAGTCCTTCTGGCTCCATCCATGTAGCTGCAAATGACATATGCTTGTCCTCCTTGATTGATGCATAGTATTCTATCATGTACATGTACCACATTTTTTCATTCATTCATCAATTTTGGGACATTTGGGTTGTTTCCACATCTTGGCAATTTTAAACACAGCTGCAATGAACATGCATGTACAGGTGTCCTTTTTAGTTAATATTTTCATGTACTCTGGGTAGATTCCCAGTAGTGGGATTGCTGGGTCGAATGGTAATTCTACTTTCAATTATTTGATGGTCCTTCACAGTCTTCCATTGTGGGTGGACCAGTTTGCACTCCTTTTTTTCTTTACATCCACATCAACATTTGTTGTCTGTTTTTTTCATATGGACCATTTGTGCTGGTGTAAGATTGTATCTCGGTGTGGCTTTAATTTGCATTACCCTGATTATTAGTGGTATGGAGCATTCTTTCATATTCCTATTGGTCATCTGTACTTTCTCTTTGGTGAAGTGTCTTTTTAGTTCTTCTCATTTTTTGACTGGGTTTTTTGCTGTTTTTGTCGAGTTGTGTGAGCTCTTTGTGGATCTTTGTTTTCAGACCTTTATCACTTGTCTGGAGGGCAAAAATTTTCTCTCAATTGGTTGGGTTTCTTTTTGTTTTGTTTATTGTCTCTTTTGCTGTAAAGAAACTTTTTAGTTTGATGTAGTCCCGGCTGTTTGTGTTATCCTTCATTATTCTCCCAGCTGTAGCTGTTTCCAGAAATGGATTTCTGAAGTGAAACTCATGGAGGGCTTTGCCCATGTTTTCCTCTATGTATTTTATGATTTCAGGTCTCACATCCATATCTTCTATCCATTTTGAGTTGATTTTTGTATAAGGTGTGAGGGTGTTATCTTGCCTTATTTTTTGCTAGTCGTTGTCCAGTTTTCCCAGTACCATTTACTGAAGAGGCTGTCCTTGTTCCAGTGTATGATTTTGCCCCTTTGTCAAAGACTAGTTGACCAGTGCGATGGCAGAGCCTTCTTTGCTGCCTGAAAATCACAGAAACCAACAGACTAGCCCTGCACAAGTTGTTAAAAAGTTTGGTGTTTTCTAAGGATCATACTTTCAATCTAGGCAAAGATCGCTTAACATATGTATTGTGGTAATCAGATCTGATTATGTTAAATTCTACCTCATGCATGGGATTGAGAGATTTTCTTGTTCTCAATTGCTTCTGCATTTTTGTCTTTAGAGAGAGAGCAGTCCTATATTCTTCAAACTGAGAAGAACATGATAAGACTTTAAATTGACTATGGTCAAAACAGATAATTCCAAGAAAATAAAAACAGGTAATACAATTTTTGTGAGCTTTATGTGTCCTGAAATGTTAAGTGCATAATATTTTGCATTCTGTGTCATTATCCCTAGATTTTTCCATTAAGCACTTTTCAAAGATAAAAATCATTCACCAGATTTCCAGTTCTGGGAAGATTACATAGATATAAAAGGTTCCTATTCTTACTAAAAAGTAAAATTGAAACCATGGGCATTATGTGCAAGCCAGAAAAGAAAAAAAGACTCTAAGTAGTAGACAACAGAAGAAAGACTGACATAGGAACCAAGTTCTAAGAAGTAATAAGATGAATTACTTGTGTTTTCATTGTGTCTAAAATATCCCAGATTAAGTACTAGAAAAGATAGCAAAACCATGCACATAAAGTGTCCCAAGGAAATCCAGCATTAGCCAAGGGACCTGGGAAAAGGGATCTTAGCATAGCATAAAAATTTAGATAATAATTGTTCTTCTCCAGTAAAACATTACAGAAAAAGCTGTGTTTCTGCCTTGCCTGCAAAGGTAGGCTGTAGGCTTAGACTTCCACCCTCAGAAGGCTGTAACAGGAACTCAAATTCCCTCTCCACAGTCGGGGTGATGCCAAAGAAGTTAGATTAGGGACCTAGGACTTTCAACCCCTCAAGGTGGTAACAATTAGCTTCCACCCTCATGGTGCCAGGGGAGACCACCTGGGAGAGTCCAGATTTCTACCGCCCACCCCAGCAGTACCAAGTTACCTCTCTCCCTCTATGCTTCCATGGTATCACAGGAGAGCTAGTGGATAACTAGGATGACTCTCAAAATCAATAAATACTACTAAGTTTACCCCTCTCTCCCTCTTTGGTGTTATAGTAGAGGCCACAAGATGAGTACTCTTAGTCAATGAGTGGTACCCAAGTGGGAACACAGATTTTTCTTCCAACCTGGGACTAACAAAATGTCATATAATAATTTCATGCTAGAGCTGAGCAAACAAAAGTCACATAAAATAAGCTATTTAAATAGTATCCAAAATCTCATAACAGAAACCCTAAATGTCCGTGTTTCAGTCAAATATATTTTCAGACAAAGAATCCAAAAGATTCCAAGTTGAGTGAAAAAAAAAAAAAAAACAAAATATATCCCAATACCAACATGACATCTCCAAGAAATTTAAAGAAACTATCATAATTTTATGAATGAATATGAATGCACTGAAAACAAATGAAAGAATAGAAAATGTCATTAAGAAAATAGAATGCATCATGAAAGTAGATAATTTAAATATCTGAAAGATACAAATAAAGTTAAAAGTTAAATGGATGGATATACCATCAGAATGAAGGGTCGAGAAGAAAATTACTGATATTGAAATAGAATGATATAAATTAAAGAAAAAACACTGAAAAAAAAGAAATTTAAAAAATCTCAAGACCTATAGAACTCTAATAGAAAACATAGCATTTATGTAACTAGAATCTTATGAGACTAAAAATGGGTAGTGTTCAAAAGGTATTTTAAAATTTACTGTGGGGAAGATCCTGCCAGCCCCTACCTAGTCCAATAGAGGAGTCATAAATCACTGTGAGATCTCAACAATGTCAGCTCAGACCAATAAGAACCCAGACCCACATAAGGGAGGATGCCAGAGTGGTCAAAGTCATATACTTTCAGAAAGACCACACCAACACTGACACAGAGTAGAAGAGGTTTCATGAACTTCCATGAGACCCTGAGAGCATCCACTCAGACCAGAAGATGCCTCATAACTCTCAGCAAGACCTTGCCAGTGCCATCCCAGAAAGGTGAGACCCCAGTCCCAAGTAAGAAAAAGTGTAAGAGTAGCCAGAGACCTCAAAGCCTTCTGTAAGAACCTGCTAGTACTCAGTTGTATCTGCAAAGGAACTGCAATCTTCTGTAAAACCATATCAGTACCCACACAGATTGGCAGAGGTCTCAGATTTCTGTAAGACACTGCTAGAGCCAACCCAGACTTGCAAGGCCTCACTGACTCCTAGGGAACTATGCCAGGGCTGCCTGGACCTACACAGGCTTATAATCTCCCATGAGATGCCCACCCCCCAGCACCTGCACTGACTGGTGAGACCCTAGACCCACATCAGGGAATGAACCAGAGTGGTCAGTGATCTTAAGATAACCTATACAGTCCCATCAGCAGCTGTAAAAATAGCCTGGACTGCCACCATTGCACACCCATACCTTCTTGGGGGGAAGGTGATAACAGTAACTCCATTCAGAGGTCCTGTCAGTCATGACCATTCCAAAAAGGACCACCACCACATTGCATACCCAGATTTACTCTGAATAAGATACCAGCTATTGGTAAATGTCTGGAATCTTCGGAGAAAAAGACCCACATCCAATAGAATCCCCATCTGTAGTTGGGCCAACCCAAAGCAAACAGTTGGTAGAAAGAAAACTACAAATGCCCAAGCAAGTCCTCAGGTAAGTAAGACATTATAGAAAGAAACCAATATCCAGAATTCAATAATACAATTAGGAAAGCACTCTTTATGCATGAGATAAAGAACTCAAAAGAGTCACAATTAAGGAAATAAAAAAATTACATAATGAATTAGAACAATACAAAGAAAACTCAAAAAAATAAACAGATCAGAGATATGCAAGAAAACTCAGAAAAGGAAGATATGAGAAACACAAAGAACAGAAGATGGGCAGCTGGATCTTTAAGAAAATACAGGACATATAAGATATGAAAAGATCAGTGGAGGAGGTTAAAAAAATTCTGTAAAAAAATCACAAAAGTAGAATAGGCCAAATGTAACAACAAATCAATAATCTCCAAGAGCAAACATGAAAATAACCAAGCTAGAAAAAGAAAGACAAAAGGAAAAAGAATGAAGAAATACTTCAAGAATTATCTGACACCATGAGGAAAGGAAATATAACAATCATCAGAATCAAAGAAGGTGAAGATAGAAAGGAGTTATAAAACTCTTTAAGGAAACTATTAAAGTAAACTTCTCGAACTTAAAAAGTAAATAATCATAAAAATACAGGAATCTTGGAGAACACAAAACTACTTAAAAGGAAATCTACAGCAAGATACACAGTACTAAAGCTCCCAAGAGTTCAAGGAAAAGAAAAATGAAGAAAGACAATGAGGGAGAGGAAACAACTAACATATAAAGGACAACTGATTAAGCTAGCATCATACTTTTCTGAAGAAACACTACAGGCAAGAAGACAATGGAGTGGCATATTCAAAATAGTTTAAGAAAAAAATAAAAGCTAGTCAAGCATCCAAAGGAACATAAGGATAGTCATACTTTATACTTATACACTTACAGCTAAAAAAGTGACTAGACACCGATCAGCAACATATAATGATGAAAGGTACAACATATCAAGAAGACATAGCACCCATCAAAATATACTCATTTAAAAGGGCACTGAAATACATCAAACAACTACTATCAAATTGGAAAACAGACAATGTCTGTGGTAGGAGACCTATGTGATAGGAGACCTCAATGCTCCACTCTCACCAATGGACAGATCAATGAGAGCAAAGACTAAGGCACTATTGACCTAAATAATCTAGACCAGGAAGACCTATAAGACATAAATATAGGGCACTGCTCCCCCCCCCAACACTTGTATATACAATCTTCTCAAGTGTACAAGAATCATTCCCCAGGATTGACCACATACTGGGTGACAAGACAAATGTTAATAAGTACATTTAGAATGAAATCATATCAAGTATGTTCTCTGAACATAAAGGTATCATATTAGAAATCAGCCACAAAGTAAAGGCAATACATGAAAACTGAACGACATACAAATGGAAAAACACTGGATTAATTAGGAAATCAAACAAGATGTAAAAATTACCTTGAGTTAAATGACAGTGAGGGCACACTTTCCAGATCTTATGGAACACATCAAACACAGTTTTAAACAGCAATACAGATCCACATCAAGACCAGTTGGGATTTATTACAGGATCACAATGATGGTTCAACAACCAAAAGTCAGTTCATGTAATTCATCACATCAACAACAAGTAAATAAAAAAACATCATTATATTAAAAGACACAGAGAAAGTATTTGATAAAATCCGACATCCATTTATGATGAAAGTCACTGAAAAACTTGGGATAAAACAAACACATATTGACATAATAAACATCATATACAACAAACCTACAGCTAACATTCTTAATGGTGAAAAACTGAGAGCCTTTTCTTTAAAATCTGGAACAAGATAAGAGAAAGACATAAGAGAATCCTAATTGGAGAAGACTTATTATTTGCAGATGATATGATAATATATAGAGAAAATTAATTAAAACAATAAACAAGTTTAGTAAATTAACACATTACAAAATCAATACACAAAATCAGTTGCCTTTCTATAAGTAAGCAGTCAGTTTGATGAGGAAGAAATTTAGAAAATCATCCCATTTGCAGTTGTTCCAAATAAAAGCAAATATTTGGGAATAAACCTAACAAAGGTGGTAAAGGACCTATTGAAGCACATTATAACATACTGCTAAAAACTAGAAAACTCAAAAACAAAAATGAGTGTTTAAATAATCAAATTAAATTAAATACCAAATGTCCATCCTACCCCACAAATTTACAAATTCTACATAATTTCAATAAAAAAAAAACCTCAATGATATTCTTCAAAGAATGGGAACAAATCTTTATAAAATTCATATGGAACCACAAAAAATTTAATCTATCCTGACTAAATTGGGTAACAATGGGAGTATCATACTTCCAGACTTTAAGCTTTATTAAAGCTACAATAATCAAAAAGAATAGTACTGGAGCAAAAACAGACTTATAGACCAATGAACTCAAATTGAAAGTCCACAAAAAAGCCTATATACAGTTGATTATATATAGCCAACTAGTTATATATATATATATAATTTTAACTAATCTATGACAAGGAGTTAAAAAAAACTTATGCTGAAACAAGGAAATTCTCTTCGATAAATGGTCCTGGAAAAATTGTACTACCACAGACAAAGGATAAAACTAGACACTATCTCCCACAATGCACAAAAAATAAACTCAAAAAAGGATTAAAAACGTTGATGTAAGGCATGAAACCATAAAATACATGGAAGAAAACATATATACAAGAATGGAATTTATGAAAGTTGGCATGGGTGTGGTAGAAAGATTAACTCTTACCCACTATTCAAAATGCATGTTGGAGAATTCTCTTTGGAAAATGATTTGCATGTTTCTTCAGAAAATATAAATTCCATATGATTCAGTAATGTTTATTTTTCATTTATAAAATATATGAAAACTCTAATATGAAAAGGTTTGTCTTTACCTATGTACACAGCAGCACTTTCTACAATTGTGAAGTCATAGAATAAGCCTAAATGACCTTCAGCAGATAAATGGATTTTTTAAAAAACCTGTGATACATGCTGAATAGGAAAAAAAATGAAATAGTGGCATTTGGACAAAACACATGGACCACAAAGTTATTGTGCTAAGTGAAATAAGTAAAAAAATTAATGATTTCACATATCTGTGGAATATAAATAACAAAAAACATACACAGGCAAAATGTAGTAGTAACTCAGACGGAAATTTTGAACTCAGTAAAAGAATATAATGGTTACTAGAAGAAACAACCAATGGGGAGAGTGGAAGGGGAAGAGTAAGAAGGCATAGGGGTATTGGCACAGGTGATTTGATAGACAAACATGTGCACATATGGAAGAGCAAAAATGTAACCCCACACGTTAAAAAAAATTCTAGCAGTTTTCTACTTGACTAAATGATAGATTTTCTCTAAAAGATGGCTATTCTATTATTTAAAATTTATGCAGAGAAGACCTACTAAGCCATACCAGACTAGATCTTACTACACACAGAATTGCAGAGCCCTGATCATGAAAGGGTCATCTCCTCACAACTCATTGTGTAGTGTCAGGTGCTATGCAGTCAGTGACTCCTAATTGTCCCTTTGCAAAAATTACATCTCTTGTTATTTGATGTTATTGAGCTTAGGCATTTGATTTCTTTTGTTCATGGACTGTTACCAATTGTCTATTTATAATATAATTCCTTCATATACATATCCAAAGGGGGTGGGGTAGCCCATGCTGACTCTTGGGAGGGTATCTACTAGTTATGGCAAGACTGGGAACTATTCTTCAAGGCAGGGTTAATTCTGAAATGGTGGGAATGATTTTCAAAGATGGTGTCTATATGAAACATGAAAAAATTAGCATAGACTTGTCAAAAAGAAGGGAGAACATAATTTATTAATGAACATAGAATGTATAAGAGTTGCAAACAAACAAATAAAAAAATCAGAAATAACCATCAGAACTAAAAGAGGGAAAGAGGAGGAGGGGGTAGAGAAGAGGAGGAGGGGGTAGAAAATGGGGGTAGAATAAGATGGTTAACAGGTGTTAAGGAAATGGGAAAACCCTGGGGTACACAATAATGTAATTCACACACACACAAAATAAAAGAAAATAAACAAAAAACCCACCACCAACACCACCACCACCAACAACAAAAAGTGAATTAAACTCTTCAAAACAATAATCTGGTGGTTGGTAAAATGCATTTTCAACCAATTTTTAAATAAAGAATTTAGTTGTACATCAAGAAGTACAAAGAGACTAGCTGGTTTATACTAAAATATAAATAAAATTTCCCCCCAAATCACAAAGCTAAAATTACCTCCAAATTGTGAAAAACAGAACACAAACTAATTCTGAATTCTATCAAATCATGCATAAATGAATAAATGAATCAAATCACTTAGTTTGTAGCAAATTGGCCTTTGTGTATGTATTTTCACCAAAAGACTTAAGAATATCCAGAGCATACATAACAAACTACAAACAATCTCTGCTTACTTAAGGCTACCATCTTACAAATCAGTTTACTCCCTTTTCACAGAATAAGCCCAGACGCTGATTCCTGGTGGATTTTTGAAAGGGAAGTCTTGTTTCACCACCAACTTCACCACTGCTCTCAGTAGGATGGCATGCCCTACTGTGGGATGATCTTAAACCTTGGAATAATTACTTTCATTTGGCATTCAAATGGTGTCCTCTAGATATCATTGTTAACTTTCTTCATGTACAGATCCAAGCATGATGGTGGTGGTGGTGGGGTATGTCCGTGCATGTTGGGGGTGGGGAGGTGAAGTAGGGGATGACTGGAGTTTGACCGACTAATACCAAAACTCTCTTTGATAAAGTATAAATATATTCTCCAATTTAAGGTAAAGATTATGTAAACAGTGACTGAATATAAGCATAAATGACATTCACCGAAAGAATTTGGGTGGTTCCTTTCTCAGAAGGAGGATTATTCCTTCAGAATGTGGTTTCAATACTTCTTTCTGGGCACCAGTCACCTAAGTTGAATGAGTGGTGGAGAACTCTTTCCTCAAACTACCTTGATGAGGAACCTGAAGCTCATATAAAATTTGGTAACTCTAGAACTAAAAAGGGATCAAATCTGTAAAGAGTAAGTCTTCACTCATAAATATGTCAATAACTTGGGCTAAGGAGTGTATTGCAAGAGGAGGGGGATTTTCTGATCAATATGTCAACCAAAAACTGCCCAAAATAGAACCCTCACTCCCTAAGTCAGTCTCTACCTACATAAACTTGGTCCTGGAGTGCTTTCCATCTACACTGGGACAAACCCTTCTTCTATAAGTACATTCCCTCATCATTTCATTATGCTGTTACTACAGGACATGAACATCTGATTGTTAATTTGTTGGAGTTAAATATCACTTCTATGTCTTCATTGTAACTTTCACAGAAATTTTCACATGGAATTTTAAGTCACTGCTATTTTATTTACTTAAACTCAGCATTATTTTTTTTCATAATTTCTAGTTCTACTTTGTATCATTTTCTTATCAGGATTCCCTCATTCTGCTCTGCATATTTCTATGACTACCCTAGCAATACATAGACTTACATTCCTTGTCCAAATGTTACCCACCAATACCCACCTTCCTAGTATACCTGAAGACAGCTCTACAACTAGGCCTTGAACTTACCCAGTCCAAAACTGTTCTTCCTTTAGGCCTAGATCCAAACCGTTGTTTCATAATCATTTAACATTCATTCGACAGACAGCTCTCCACACAAATGCTCCTACATGGCCATGCTTGTCTTCAATCTTCGTTATTACTACAGTCAGATTTTTCTTTTATCCCACCACACAGGGGCTTTGCTCGTTTTTTTTTGTTTGTTTGTTTGTTTTGTTTTCATTTAGCCTCTAATACCGCAACAAATTAAGAACCCTTGTGATCTATATAGTCAAGCACTTCCGCTAGTTCGAACAGCAAGTGTCCTCACCATTACCTGTACAGGCAAGTCTTTGGACAGTCGCAACTACACGAAGTGCATATTAACACAGACAGCGGTAATATTAGCCCCACCCACACCAAAGTAATATCGATTATTTACTGGTGTGTCTTCAAGTTAGACCCTCCCGAACCAGGAGCTTTTTCTTGTGTATAAGTGGGAATCTGGGCAGTTCCACCCACACAAAGATTGTGTATCGGCATACCACAGGCTATACCTAGGTCCTTCTCTATTGATTTGCTCAGCTTTGCTAACATCAGGGTCTTACTTTTGGATTGTTTTCATTAGGCCTGCCCTTCGGCACCAAAAGATGTGTCTTCTGCTTATAGGCAATCTATGGACAGCCTTTCCTGCAGAAGGGTCCTCTTTTATTATATACAAGTAGACTTATGGGTAGCCCGTGTACTCTAGAGTGTGTCTCATTTCTATTGGTAGATTTGCCGTTAGCCCCGTCACATTATAATATCTTTCTTTTCCATCGGTTAGTTCGTTCTTGTTAGATTCTTCAACATACAGGAAAAAGTGTGCAGCGTGCGGAGCTCCGTCTTTCAAATGTGTTTGCTTTTTGATTTGGTGGTCTTTTTCAATGGTGCCGCCATAGCACATTTCTCTTTTCGATAGACAATCTTCTTTGTCAGTTCTACCGCAAGATCTTCCTCATCACTGCAGGTAGGCTTTAGGTCATAAATACTTTCCCTTCGGTCTATTCCTGAATACAGGCAGGAAGCCTACGGGTCAACCGCAGCTTATTTTAACTCTCTAAAATAGATTTTTTTTTTGGTCAAATAATTCTGGATTGCATGCATTCTAACCTCAAATAATTCTTTTAAAGGGCATCAAAGAATACAATTATGTGGGTTTTGCTATGTTTAATCCACCTATTTACACATTTCATTGGCATTTAGTTATTTTTCAGCATTCCATCCAGTATCATGAAAAGAATCCTTTTACATAGTCCTTAAGCATGCTTACGATATTTTCTAGAACATATACATAGAAGTAAAAATTGCCGAATCTTAAGGTAGTCAGAATGTAAATTTTAGTGAACTCTTACAAATTGAATTTTAAAAGAACTGCAACCAAATTACAGTCCAACAAATAGTGAATGAGTGTTTTCAAAATTCTTGTCAGTTTCATGTTATTTTTCAATTTTTGCCAAAATGATGGTCGTAAAATTTGTATAATTATTTTCCCCACAAACAACGGAAATTTTCTACATATTTCATAATCTTACTTTTTTTTTCGCCTTACTCACAGTTTAAAATTTCCTCCACGTGTTTTTTTAATCTAAATCGTTTAAATATGTAGCAGGCTTAAAACTGCTCACCGAAATGACCCAAATATATTCATTTGCAGTGTTTTAATTCAGAAATTTACATTTGAAATCTATATCAATAGATGTAGCTTTGATTCATTATTCCAAAATATTAGAGTGATAATACCCTAATTTGTATTTTGATAATACCCTATTTTGAAACAACTGTCTATTCAAGTGATTGCCTATTTTTTGTTTTACCATTCCAGTGTGGTTTCTCTTCTATATTTCTTACGTTCAAATGTGCAAGAAATTTGTAAGCATATATATATATATAGAGAGAGAGAGAGAGAGAGAGAGAGAGAGAGAGAAGTAGAAATCCCATATAGTTTATATCTTCATGTTTATCACATATTGTTAATCTGATTGTGTAAATATCTTTGCTTTAATTTGCAAATTCTGATTATTAATGAGGTTAGGCATCTCTCATGTTTATATTAAACATTTTCAAGTATTTTTCCTGTGAATGAGTTTTTTCATATACTTTGCTTGTGTCTCATAAATCCATTTGCAGCCTTGTCTTTAAACTGTATTTATAATAGTGCACGTTTATGTGTCCATGAGTTTTAAATTTTATTTAATTTATTTTGTGTGCATTTCTAATTCTCTACCCCAAGAACATAAGCATTTATTTACTTACATTTTCTAAAGAAGAAAATTTCCATTCATTTTTATGTTTAGGATTTTATTTATTCATTCAATCAGTATTTATTTTATACTCTACTTGTGCTAGACACTCATGTAGACACTCCATTAAAATATGCATATATAACCAATAAAATAAAAACAAAAAAATAAATATACAAACCAACACAGAAATCTGGTTTTCATTGACCTTATCCTTTAGTTGAGAGTTAACAGAAAATAAAATAAGTGGTAGACTTAGTAGCATTTTAATATATGACAAATGCTAGAAAAGACAACAAAGAGCAATAGAAATTTTCTCTGGACTCGGTTATATTCTGTGACCTCTTATCTTCCCCCCTTTTAATTTACTACAGTTTTATATTAAGTCTTGGTGTCTGGTAGGGGCAAATCTTTTCACCATATCATCTTAAATACCCTAAGCCTTTTAATCTTCCATTGAATTGAAAAATTGTTCTTTTTAATAATCCTTTGGGGATTTTGACTGAAATGACACTTAAATTTAGAGTAAATTGCAAAGTATTGATATTTCATAACATTGAGCCATCCATTGTATAAACCTTATATATCTCTGAATTTATTAAGGTTTTTTATGTCCCTTAATAAAATGTATTCATTTTGCTGCTTTTTTCTGTCTTTTGTAGAAAACATCATTCATAAATACCACTTTACTACATCTGATAAGTTTCAGAATCTAGTGATTTTATTGCTAATTATGATTTGCTGCATTATAATTTTTAATCTGAACTTAATGAGATTTTAAAAAGTGGTTTTTCAGTTTTTAAGGTAATATTGTTTTTGCTTGTTTTCACTGTAGTTCATGGTTAATTGCATTGTGATAAGGATCAGTTTGATATAGATTATTTGATGTTTTTTGAGATTCCTTTTATGACCTAGAATGTGAACAGTGCTTGTAACTTTTTAAAATAACATATATTTTCTATTTCTTGGGTGCAGGTATATGTAGGAATAACAATTTAATTTTATAGTTGAACACTGCTTATTTTTTCTTCCTTTTCTGTCTATGATGGATGAGAGATGTATTTCTCTATCTTGTTTATGTATCTTTAAATGTATTTTTTTGCCTTATTTGTTTTGTTACTACATTGGGGTCTGCATCCCAGACAATGGTACTTTTTATTATTAAGGAATGTCTCTATTATTCTTTTTGCTTTAATTGTTTTCTCTGATATTAATATTGCCCCACCAACTATTTATATTTTGGTACTATCCTTTTTATTCTTTATATTTTAGTATTTTGGTGTGGTTTTATGTTTTATGTTACCTGTAGTCTTCATAAATAATATTATAATTGGGTTACAAAGAAAATTATGGCAAATTTTCCTTTGTTAGGTGAGAATAATCTGTTTATAATTATTGTACATGTTGATAGATTTTTTTACCTCATTTTTACAATTTTTAAAAATTTTTGGTTAATATCAGCTTCCTGGCATCTTTGTTTTTCTATTACTTCTGCTGATTTTGAAGCTGTAAACTATATTTATATCCTTTGTCCTTAAGTATTTTTATACATATATAACAACAAATTTTTTTTCTAAGAAAGTTTTCAATTCTTTAATATTTCTATTTTCTGAACTATGGTGTGACTTTAGAATACTTGAACTACAAAGTGAACTCATTATTTTGAACAGAACTTTACCCTTTTAGTTGCTATATTCTTATAATCATATTAAGTATACTTTATCAGTTGCTTTGCTTACATTAATCCTTTTTCTCTATATTTTCTCTCAAACTTCTTTTATTTCTAAAATACATCATTTAACCTGTGTGTAGAAACAGTATGTTGTTGTTTAATTGAAAATTTAAAATGTCTTTACTTTGAATTTGGGGTTAGTTAAGTGCAAATACCCATATTGACAGTTTTTTTGTTTTTCTTTTTCATATTGACAGTTTCACTTTAGCATTTTAGATATTTCTAGCCTCCAATCTAGATGACCTTCCTTTGGAAGGGAATGTCTTTTTTCCCCCCTTCCAGTGACTCTTAAGATTACTGCTTTATATTAGTACTCACATTATTTACATACTCATACATTTACATAGGTAGAAGTATGGGTACAACTGATCTATGGTGATAGAAGACAAAAAGTCATTGAAAACTTAATGAAAATTAATTAGAAAGGAAATTAGAAAACTAGGATGATAGAAAAATTTTCGCATCTTGTTTTGGATGGTAGTTATATGGTGTATACAATTATCAAAATTGGCAATATTAAAAATGCATGCTGTCATTTTAATGTCTATAAATTATTCCTCAATTAAAAAAATAATTGTGAAAAGGCTTTAATATCTTGCAGTAAGCTTCCCACAAGGAACTCTCAGCACTGTTAGAAGCAGAGTTAGTTGCTTATCCACCACATTGTACTAAATAAAGTCCTAGTTGAAAGTTTTCCATATGAAACAGTTGGGATTACTTTAATAGAATGAAACATAGCATCTGAATCTCCATATTCTTCAAATTTTAAATGCAGTTTTGATCCCAATCCAGCTATATTCTCCAGTGTCTTTTCTTAATCTTAACTCCCTATTTAAAATTTGTTATTAATTTTTTTACATAGTTGTAGTCACCATAGTTCTCCCACCACCATATCTTTTGGAACTCTGATTTTATCAGTTTAAATCTTACCTTGTGCAGCTAGCTTACTTTCAACACAGATTGCATGAACATCAATACATACAACTTTCTCACTGCCTCAGGATAGTGGGAAGTTAATTATTCTCTAGATACACACTTCTGAAGTCTTTATCCCAATGACAATAGAACAGAGCTTAAAGCATTTCAGTGACCAATTTCAATTCATTAATCATAGAAATACTAAAGGAAAGTTATTTCAATGAGTAATATGTCAAGGGCTGAAGGTAATAGTGGCTTCTCAGAACTTCTGAAGGTCAACTCAGCCACAGTACCCGACTCAGAAATGATGTCATTGTATCAAACACATGTCTTTCCTAACACTTTATTTTTTGATGTTATAAGGTTTTATTCAGTATCTAGAAATAGGTTGATTTTCATTTATCTTGCTCAGCGGTCTGTTGGTCTGAGAGTTCATGTTTTTAAATCTGAAAAGTAATTATCAATTTAGCTATTCCTTATTATGTTCTTCGTATCCTTTTTGAAATTTATATTAGATTTATTAGATGAATATATCCTCCATGTCTCTTAGCACTTCTTTTGTAGTTCTATCTTTTTGTTACTATCTGCTACATGCTAGATGAGTTATTTAGCATTATATGTTCCAATTCATCAATTTTTTATTTGATCATGTCCAATTGAGTCTGTCTCATCTATTCCACACTTAAGTTCTTTAGTGACATAGTTGATGTCCAGAATTTTTTAAATTATTTTCCTCTCATTTCTCTGCCAGTTCCTTTAATTTTATATGTCAATGTTAGTTCATCTTTGAATATTCTAAACATACTTGTTTTTGTTTACTACAGGACTCCATAATATTATTACTATATGGAGTGACTTAATAATCTGGTTGTTATTAAAGTTTTCATGTATTTTGGGATTCTGGTTTCCAACTTAAATGGAATATTTTTGTTCTCTACCTCTCCAGTAGCTTATTCCTTTCTAGAGGGTTTTTTTGGTTGCTTCTCAGTCCATCAAACTTCAGTCCACTCTAAGATCACAAAATGACATTTTTGAGTTACTGTCTTATGATATTACTGAGGATACCACAAATATGTGAGATCTAACAGAATCAGTTTTAATAGCTAGTGGGAAGCTTTCAGACCATCTCGTTGTAAGGTTTTGTCTATGACTGCTTTCTTAAACCTGTATTTTGCCAGGGCTTAGCATCAATATTTTTTAGCTTCCTTTCACAATTAGAGGTAGCCCCATCATAGTCGCTGACTTTCAGTCTCCTTTTCCTAGAAAAGCCAAATTCTTGTCTTCCAGGTCCTGCTTAATAACCCAGAGGCCAGCAAACCAATGACTTCAGTTCCACTCATTATTTTGTTTCTTGTGTAATGAGATATTTATTTCTTGTATTTGATTGAACTTGACTGTTCATCTTGTCTCTTTCTGTAATTTTGTTATTACTTCTTATATGTTTGAGGCAAAGAAAATTTACCAATGTGTGTGAAATCACTGTGCATATTTATGTAGCTAGAATATATGTTTAATATGCATATATGTGTGACTAGTCATGAAAAGCAACTGAAATGTAGGAATCATGCACTGTACATAGGATCCTGAATCTAATCTTTCTATTTTCTGTTTGCTATCCTTGACAACTGTATAAAACCCCATTGTATAAGGCTTTCTTGGCATTAAATTGTGTGGAACTTTTCCTAGTTATGCCTAACTGAACAAAGTTTTTGTTTATTTTAATGTTATATTTTGTCTTATAAAGCATTTTCTTTCCCTCATTTGATTCCTCACTTGAATCACTTGGAGTGAAAAAACAAACAAACAAACAAGGTCTATTTGGCAAATGAACAGGGGTTATTAGTTTTCAGAGCATCTAAAAACATTTGGGGCAAGTATTCTAAATGAAGAGATGCTTTGTCCCCCCCAAGTTTGGGACTATCAAAACTTTAAGTGTAAGAATCTAAGTTTTGTTGGATTTAGGTTTTTGAGCTTAGATTGCAGTTCCCAAACATTAGTCAAAATCCAATCTCAATATTTCTAAATTAAGTATTTCATAATAGTCATTCAAATAAATTAATTATTGTTTTCCAGTATGATCTCTGTTTGTTATATTTTTTTAAGGGGAACCATGTTCTCATTTAAAAACAACAAATATAAGCTCATATTTGTGGGGCTTATTATCTAAGACAAACACTAAAACTAGGGCTTGATATACATTATTCAGTAATTAATGATATATATGATCTCATTCGATAGCTTCAATAACCTTTTCAGGTATGTTTGTGGAATAAGAGACTACTGAGAGCTAAGATGCAGCCAGGCTCCTTGGGTTGTCTTAATAAACTGAATATTTCATAGTTAGTCCCCTGCTTTTGACCAGGTCAATGCTGTCCTGAAAAGGAGATTCTTTAATTCTGTATGGGGAGGTGGAAGCAGCTTTTATTAAAGTAGGTCTCTTTGAATATTAAAAAAATAAGTGGGAAATAGCTAATATAAGTTCAATCCATATGGAAGTATCAGCTTGAGCAGAAGGACATAGCAAAGGACATAGACAAAGGGGTGTGTGTGTGTGTGTGTGTGTGTGTGTGTGTGTATGTGTGTATGTGTGTGTGTGTTGAAAATCCCAGTTCAGTGTTTCTGAAATGTAAGATATGAAGCAAAAACCTGAGGTGGTAAGTAGCCTGGGAGGACAAGCACAAGTTAGATTTTGAAGAACCTTTAATGATGTAGTAATTCATAAATTTTATGTTAGAGCATAGAAATGAGAGATTAGCATAATAGGTAAACACATATGTTCTACAACCAGGCTGCCTGGATTTCAAATCCAGTTGTGCCTTTTACTAGTTTGTGCCTCATATTATCTTTGTAAAGGGAGAATAATAAGAATAACTGTATCCACAGGGTTGTTTGGGAATTAATTATATCACAGAGTGCTCAAAATTTTCTACAAGTATGAACAGTTGCTGTTACAATTATTGTCAATTTTTAAATTTATAGAGTAGAAAGACCATTCTGTCAGTCTGTTTGGAGGATGGTTTTGAGTAAGATCAGACAGGAGGATACAGAAACGGAGCGGTTAATGTGCCCCCCCCCAGTACATCCCATTGACATTTGTTGACATTTGCTGGATATTTTTTGAGATAGTCTTGCATAGTAGCTTTAATAAAATTACATACTTTATATATAGATTTTGTGTAGACTCTAAGTGAAATCTTATTTCATATTTCTTAATAATGCCCATGAGATGGACTTACTTGAAAGATAAGCTCTGGAGCTTTCAGGAACTTTTCATTTCATGGCTAAATTTTGTTTATTTCTACTGTCTTCTGAGTACAGTTCAGAGCTCAATTGCCAAGAACTTGACCTGGAGGGAAACAAGATAATTGTTTTCCAGAATGAGGTTGAAAATATGGCATAAATGGGTCCTAACATAGGATGAAATTAATCAAGATCACTTTCTGACAGTTACCATCTCTGAAACTTAGGTTACACATATTGCTGTATCCCTTATACATTATGTTGAATGTGATTTAGAGACAATGAGTATAATGAAAGGCCTGGGAGACCTGGGCTGTGGACTCAGCTCTGCAATTCAGATTCGTGGTCTTAAATATTCTGTGAATTTCAGTTTCCTTATCTGTAATATAAGGTTAATAATACCCACTATGTTGTCTTGCAGAGCTATCATGTGAATCAGTTGGGATCATATATGTGAAATCACTTGACAATAGGCACATTAAAATGAAATGAAATTTAAATTATTTAAGAAATGACTCAGAAATACGTGGTCTGTACATGTTTATTCCTTAAGTGAAACCAGCAAGAATTGAAAATTATGCAATCCAATCACCTGCTACACAAGTTATCTTAGTTTGTACATAATTGGATGTAGTTTGTATATAATTGGAAAACCGTACTCCCAATAAAAGCTCAGGAATTTTAACTTGAAGTTCTGTCATACTGAAAAGTTCTTTTAGTTACTTCTCTTTTTTTTAAATCTGTCTTCCAGGATACTGTTCTCTTCATCTGACAACTAATCCCTGAAGCACTGGTGTACTTTTCTACTGGACTTAATGGTAAACTACTTACACAAGATATAATACATCAGAAACTACTTCATTAAGGGGTTCAAAAAGTGCCTCAGAGATCTCTGTCATTTTGGAAGTCTTCCTCCACCTATTTTTATACTAACTATGGATCTAAAACTGAAAAATCCTGAGTTCTGGTACAGTCTTCATGGTCAGATCTCAGGTCTGCTGGACTGGGACATGGGGAATGAATTCTTTCTGCCTTGCACCACAGACCAACACCCCTTAGTTGAGCAAAACCTTGCCAAATACAGATTGAGAGTAATGGAGCCTACAAAGGTGACTCAAGAAAGGAAACCCAGTACTAACAAAGATGGTCTGGACTCTGAGCCCAACCTGTGGATGTGGGTGAATCCCAACATTGTGTGCCCCATTGGCAATCAGGATGCCCCAAACCCTAGTAAGAAAAAGGATACAACAACAAGCATGCTTCCTTCAACTCAACTATTCCCAAAGGATGAAGAGTCTAACTACTCAGAGGCCACAGTGATGGAATTGCTGCCATTTTTCTCCAGCAAGCAATCTCTCCCAGAAGAGGAGAATGAGAAACAAGATGACAGATCCTCTGTGGCCCTCCAGTCTGCTAACAAAGAAGAGTGCTTTCAGGATCAAAAGCTAAGGCAAGGTAACAGCCAGGAAAGGAGGTCCTTGTCACAACCCCCCCTCAATTATAGTCACCCTGTGGCCTGAATGTACAGGAAATCTACAGTTTCACCCAGCAGCATTTCCCCTTTTTCTGGACAGCTCCAGATGGCTAGAAGAACACCATCCATCACAACCTTTGCTTCTTTGGCAACTTTGAGAAGACTCCTGTCAGCCTTCAGGATGGGGTCAGTGCAAAGGTACAGTCTGATCTGTGGAGGCTTACTGAGGAGAGGCATCGCTGCTTTCAGGAAGAGACTCGTGCCTTATCCTTTGCTCGAAAGGAGAGCATTCAACAGTGTATGAGCCAACCAGATGTGATGACCGCTCTCTTTGACCTTTAAATTACTACTGCTCCTTTTCTGGAACACTGTTTACCCATGTCCTGATTGACCTTAATTATCATCTAAGACTATTCTATCTGGCATGTTACAGACCTATCTTTACTGCTAAAACAATGGTTTTAAATTAAACAAAAGCTTGGTACAGCAAGCAGAATGTAAATTGAGGTGGAAAATCATAGAAAGTTAGCTGATGACAGAGAAGTTGTACAGTTAGTACAGAAATGGAAAATCCTCAGAATAATGGCATGGAAGTAAAGAAGGAAGGATATTTTTCATAAGAAAAGGAATTCTGCTTACTGAACAGTATGTTCACACATGAATGTATATGGTGAAGTACAAAGTATAAAATACAGAATATAGCTGGGCCTGACAGCCTGGCATACCACTAGAAGATGTATATGCAGAAAGATAACTGTGCTTGATGATTAAAACCTGAATATTGAAATGTCTCTCTTTAAATGATACATTTTACCTTTTAAGATCTCGTTTTAATTTACTTTCAAACCTTTATTGAAGAATGCCAAAGAAGTGCCAGTGTGTCAAGTCCCATCTTAGGTGCTGAGAATAAAAAGTTGACACATTTAATGAAAGACAGACACATAAACAGATTTTTGTAATGTAAATGCGATGAGATGTGTTTAAGATTGCCATTGCAGTGGGGAAAACATTCTTTGGGAAAAACATTGAAAAGTAGGTTCCTTTTGAACTAGTTTGGAAAAATTTGGATTTGCTGGGCATACAAGCTGGAGAAAAGACTTTACAGTGACAACTGTGTGAACAAAGTAAATATAGCATTTAGGAGAGTGTTGGGAAGTTCAGAACATTGTAGTTTCATTAAGGCTGAAAGTGCCAAGAAAGGCATGCAAATGTCCTGTCATGTACTTAGATGTTTGGGCTTTATTCAGTGTGCTGTTGGGAACTAAGAGGTATCAATGTTTTGCTAAAAAATAAAAATAAATATATTTCAGTATTTGCTTTTTTAATTTCGGAATTCTCTTTGATTTCCACAAAAAATAAACTTCTCTGTATCAGATGTCAGCCTAGACTTATATTTCTGCCTTTTATGGTAGAATATTATTAGAACATGTCCAAGAGAAGATATATTAGATTTATAAGTATGCGTTTAGTTTCAAAACCTCCAATAATGGGGATAAAAATGTTAATACAAAATTGATTAATTCAATACAAATATAAATTAATTGAAAAGTTGGCATTTTTTGGTAGTGGTTTTTATAGCTCATACAAAATTATGTCTAAGTTGAATGCAAAAACAACATTCAAGCAGTTATTCTTCAAAAAATTGTAGATGCTACTTCTGTATCATAAAGACAAAGTTGACAAAATACTTTGGAATTAAAACATGTTGGCTATAAATATTCAAATTTCTCTTTCCCCCCAAAATCAGCACACAGCTCTTCTTAAAGTAAGAAATTAGTAAGACCTTTTTTTATCCCAAACTAGATTTCTAACATATGTACTACAAATTTAAAATTAGTAAATTCTCCAAACTGCACTTTCATTTGCAGAACTGAACCTGAATTTTCTGCTGCAATTTGGCACCTTTGAGCTTTGATACCCTTTATTTAATTTTTTCTGAACTTTACTTCTACTCTGGTTGGAAAAAGCAATGACTGGAATGGCAATTCTTTGTTTTTTTTCCTCAGAAAGTTCAAGTGAAGGCACGCATTTCTTCAGAGAAAAATTTTGATCCCGTTTCTCTCATCAATATCCTGGTGCTTTAAATGGCTTCTTCATGCTTGCTGCACTCCAAAACCCTTCTTTGTTTATTAATACCAACAGGAATGCTTGCACTGATATTGTTTATCTTTCTGTGGGTGGCTCCTGGTTTGTACTTACAACTCAATCTGATACATTCCCTGAATTAAAAAATAATTTTAAATAACTCTTTTCTGTGCTTTTCTCTACTCCAAGAAAGGCTATCATCATTGTCATCTGTAAACATAGTTTGAGGTTTTCTGTCAACTCACCTATCAAATCTTCCTCTTTTACCTAATTCTTCAAGGACCCATAGTTATTCTATATCAGTAGTGAACTGCCTTTGACCTGCTATCTCTGATACTAATGCACTTAAAAATGATATATTTAGGGGCTGAACAGTTTAAAGGAGACTAGTAATCAGTTTTCTCCAATTTCTAGGAAAATTTTAGTATCTCCTATTATATGTGTGAAAATGTTTAGCTTGATGGTTTCCATTCCAGGCAACTCTTCTGTCATTTTATCTTTGAATTTGGAAATCATATTTATTAAAATAATCCAGTTCTTGCCTAGCTTTTTTTTTTCTTTTCTGGTCCTGAATCTAGCCCATAATCTGTGTTGTGGAATACTTGTAAGTTACCTGAAAGTGCAACTTTATAGTACAGAAACATTCTCTAGAAAAAAAAACAAAAACAAAAACAAGAGGGCCAGTTGGTACCATAGTGATTTAAAGAACTTTGAAAATTTTTGTCAAAATTGGATTATTATTTGTGAATGTTTCAATGTTTTCTGAAAAGGCAACCTGTGACAACTAGAGATGAAAAGACAATATGATGGCAATGGTATGTGAAAATGAGATGGAAAGCAGTATGGAGTCCTATTTTGTTATGATAACTGGGCAAGATTCTGGAAGAAAAGAATGGGCAATTTTGTCATGGCAGGGTTGGGAGATTAAAGTGGGAATGGGAAGGCAGGGACATAGAGCATTTCAAGGTGAGTGGGGGCGGGCAGACTGGTCTCAGACTCTGAGTTTCTACCTTCCACACCCTTGAAGTAATGGGAATAAGAGCAGGTAGGTTCATTGATTTCTAACTTTCACTGATTTCTAACTGACTTTCCATAGTAAAAAGTGAAAATATGAGATGGTGTTGCCCAGTTGTACCATAGTTCCTGGAACAGTAGCTGTGTCAAAAGAAAGGGAAAACTTTCTAGGATATGATTTTAGTAGAACAGAGAAATATTCATAAAAAGGAGAGGCACTGAGACCAGGTCCCAACTTGGGCCTAGCAGTTCTGTGCCCTATGTTAGGGACTCTCACCTACAACTGAACCTAGAACCATCTTCCAGTTCCTCAGGAATAGAAATAGGTCCCAGCTGCAAGATTGAAGGACCTAGCTATGTACCATAGGCCCTTAACTGTGTCACAAAGTACATCCCACTCAACCTCTCAGGACCTCAGGGTTATGCCTTACATGAGAAACTTTTAACCAATAATATTAAGCCCCCCCTGCCCTTCTGGCCACCAGAAAATGGCCCTAAGCCACTGTTCCCAGGAGAGATGAGGTCCCAGTAACTCAGCCTCTAGGTGCAGAACCACCCCTCCACCGCAGTCACATAAGACATGGTAGAGTATTGGGGGAGGCTCCAGCACTACCCTCAGAACATAGAAGATACAAAGTAGCTGTACCCAATATCAAGTAAACACCCAGGACAATGGGGGTAAAAGACATCTATAACTAAAATTCCAATAGCAGCACAGAAAACCCAAAGAAAACAATGGGGAGAAGGAGAAATACAAATGACCAAGAAATACCTCAGAAGAACAATACACCACAAAGAGAAAAACTAACTCCAGGACCCCACAACACTGACACAGAAGAATTCTTCCTGTCAGATGAAGAATGCAAAATTTTGTTAACTAAAATTCAAAGAACAAAACTTAGAAAAACTAATCAAAGTTATAAAAGAAGATGCCAGAAAATAATGCTATAAGAAACAAGGCACAAATGAATAATATGAATAATATTGAAACTTTAAATAAGAAAACTTTTTTAAATTTTTCTTTATTTTCTTCAACATACCTGCAGGATGTTTAAAAAAAAAAAAAAAACAATGAGGGAGGTAAAAAAAAATTCTAGGAGAAGCCATGAAAGTAGAATAGACATTATGGGAGAAGAAATCAGTACTCTTAAAGATACAGATATGAAAAGAACAAAGAAAAGGAAAGATACAAAGGAACAAGAATGAAAAAACAGCCTACCACCATAAGGACTCAGGACTACAGGCTGCATAGACAGCTATCTGCTCCAGAGACTCAAGGGTTCAAGTCCCCAGATGTGGGGGCAGAGGTATTGGGCAGCAGCCCAGAAACCCCCATAGTGGCCAGAAAAGTGGGACAGCTTTACCACCCCGATGCAGAAAAAATAACCCAGGAAATGGATTTTTTAAAAAAGACACTAATACTCCCCTGACAAAAGGAATCACAGAATAAGCAGTATAGCACCTACTAGCCAAAGCTACTCTTGGGCAACACAAGATAGTAATTTAGTCCCACCAGCCTAAAGGGTAAGAAATTATGAGAAAAGAAAACAAAGTGTACCAAAATAACCACATCCATCCATCACACTCTCACTGAAAAGGAACTGCCCACCCAAATCAGACAATGGAAACAAGAAAATTATTCACCTCAGCAACATAGGCACAAAGGTAGAGTTAACTACAAACTATTAGAAGACCCAAATTAACATGCTAGCCAATACTAGAACCATAGTTGTTCAATATGTAGAAGAAGCCCGAAAGCAAAACACAGGAAAGAGGAAAAAGGCAAATACCCTAGCAAGTTCCATGGATACAAATATACCACCAAAGAAAAGATAACCTCCAGGAACCAACAAATATAACATTGAAGAAATGCGCCATCTCTTAGACAAGGAACTGCATTTCTGCATGATACAAGTATACAAAAATCTAAGGGAAGAATTACAAAAATGGAAAGAAAAAGAAATTAGCATGACAGAAAAACTGAACAAGTTAGAAGAAGAAATGGAAAGAATGAAGAAAGAAAACATCAACAAGGACAACATAATTGAAGAACTGAATAATAAAATAGAATACCTAAACAAGAAACAGAAAGAAACCCAGGATCTCAGGGGAACAACAGAGGAGCTCAAAAACATAGGGGAAAGCAATGAAAACGGATTAGATGAAATAGAAGACTGAATTAATACCCTCGAAGACACCGAAATTGAAAGGAAGAAGAAAGGTACACAAAGTAAGAAGATTGAAGAAAAACTTAGATATTTGTCTGATTCCTTAAAGAAAGGGAATATAAGAGTAATGGGAGTTCTAAAAGGAGAAGAGAGTCACATGGGAACTGAAAGGCTGTTTAGAAAAATAATGGAGGAGAATTTCCCAAATCTGAAGAAAAAAGTTTGACATTCAGGAAGACAAAAGAACACCAAACTCCATCAATGAAAGAAAAACCACAGCAAGATATATCATCAAAAAACTACCAAGAGTTCAAGATAAAGAAAGAATAATGAAACTGCCAGAGAAAATAATCAGATAATTTACAAAGGAAAACCTATCAGACTGACCTCAGACTTCTCTGAATAAACACTCCAGGCAAGGAGAGTATGGAGCCACATTTTCAAAAAACTCCAAGGCAAAAAAAAAAAAAAAAAAAAAAAAAAAAC